>JAMFLO010000428.1:0-26940 GCA_027475765.1 Paralagenidium karlingii
TCCAAAGCCACAGCAGCAGCCAAAAGAGCCTCCTCTCTCAGGACACATCACAGAGGGCGACCAGCCTGGAGTAAGCATCCGCCAACCACCTGACCAACGATCAGTGAGAACTGAGCACTTCGTTCTCTTGGTCTGCTCTACCGCGAGCCACCGTTTCATCAACAACATGAGCATCCTGAACAAGAGTCTCCGCATCATTGATGGTAGCCCCTAACGAGTCGGTTCAACGGCGCTGATAGCGTCGACAGCTTTTTCGATGGCTGGTATGAGCTTGGAAGTCGGGGCCACCATCCCTTCGGACGCATCATCAATGTCCTTCAACAGTTCGGGCGTGAGGGTCGTCAGAACGGTATAATCAGCCCTCCCAGCCAGATCCACCAGTTGATTGCCATAAATCAACGTGTCGGGTTTGCCATTGACGCGAAGCACTCTCCATCCTTCTAGCATCATGGCGGTGTGGGTCCATCCTTCTTGAACTTGAGCCACGGCGCCATAGATACTGCGAGACAGACCATTGCGTGTCATCAATTTGCTCAGTGCATCTCTTGAGTTCTCGTTGTCGCTGTCAAAGAACACGCTGATGACGACCGACAAGAAGCCAAGGGCGATGCTGATGATACAACTGGCGATGAGTTTGGTCAGACCTTGGTTGTAGTTGACACCATCGACCTTGAACGCCAACCGGATGATCAGAATTAACAACAGGATGGCCAGCCGAACGCGGGATGTCAAGAGGTTGAACCACCAGCTGTAGTAGCGCAGGGTGATCACCAACACACCCAACTCAATGCCCAACCGTACAAACCACGTCAAGCTCAGTAGCACCATGAATTCGGCAAACACTGCATTTTGCGAGGATTCTGGACCTTCGATAAACTTTGGATCTTGTGGAAGATGGTGCGTGGAGAAAGCCTTGTCTTGTTACTGCGGTGATACAATTGAGATGTATGATATCTCAATAGTTGTTGACCTCCTGCTTTTCACGGCGGTCATCGTCGTTTTGTCTTGAGAATGCTTGCTTGGTGCGGTTTCTGGACGGATGCATTCTCAAAGGGATACCAGTTACACATGACTTCAACGTCACCCCGCGCAACGGTGAAACTGACATCGCTGCTCTTGAAGCATAACCAACCTCAAAGCAGTTCATCTCCCAGACTCCGATCAGGACAAGCGCTTTGACTTGATTTGAGTTGCGTCTGCAATGGCCTTCTCGTTGGCCCTGTCTCCAAGGATCTCTGCATCTGCGTCGGCCAAGCCGCGCCAGGACCCCACCACCGACCGCAAAAAGGCTCGCCAACTCAAACAGGATGAAGGAAGTGAAGCCGACGCTCCAAGCAGTAGCAGTCTTCAAAGCCCTGTGTCGTTCTCTCTGTCAGAATCTGAACAGGACGCTCATGATCTGGGCAGTTCTTCCAGCGAGTCGTCGCTCAACACCATGATCCGTGACTTTCATCGACAACCCAAAGCCACAGCAGCAGCCAAACAGGCGTCTCCGAGAGTCAAAGACAAGACGCATCGGCTCCCAGCAGTTGCGAAAACCAGAGGTTCGCCTGCCTGGTCTCCTTCTCGGCGGGATGCCAAGAAAGGCATGAACAGGGAAGACAGCGAGGCAGACCTTGACTCGGGAGTCTCCCCGCTTCCAAAACTCACAAAGATGCCCAAGCCGAAACCTCTGCGTCCTTCACTGCTGCTTCAGCCAAAACGCTATCAACACTCGACCGAGACCCATCGAACCATCCACACCGTCACTGATGACGATCTGGTTCTTCGTAGATCTCGGCCGGCAACTCTTTTGCGATCGCCTCAACGGCAGAGTGCACCTAGCTCTCCACACCACGTTCGACAAAGAAACCCATCGACACCACCGGCAGTGGCGCGTGTTCACCCTCAACTAGACAAGTCGAGCCGTGATTCCATCAAGCAAAGACTTTGTGAGTCACCCAAGACCGTCCGACCAAACCAAACGCCATCCTCGCCCAGCAAGCACCCATTTGACCCGATCCGCATCAAATCTTCTCGGAACTTTGCCAGAGGTTTAGAGTACCGCGAAGAACCTGCAGCACCCCACAAGCCATCGCCTCATCATCCGCATCAACGCAACTTCTTTCGCAACCAAGATGACGACGAGAGCAAAAAGGAGAACCCACTGAACCAAGACATTGATGAACTCATCACCAACGACATCCATGAACTCAATCACCTCATTTTCTCGGCAAAGGCTACTTCGTTACGTCCTGGCTCTGCAGCGACTCGTCGTTCGCCGCGTTCACCTCATAAATCGCTCGTTTCGACGAAACCTTTCGACACCGACCACGATCAAGGTGAATTCCGTGGAGCCACTCGCTTCCGCAAGCCCAAACCCAACGAGTTTGCCCATTTGCAGAGTAGTTTGTCACCATTCCGATCGCGCTCCAAGTCTCCCACACGATCCGCATCCTCGCCTTCACGAAAGTCTCCATCACGACCGGCGTCTTCGTGGCAAGTCAAGAGCTACTGGGAAGAAAAAGAGCAGGAGGAAGAGGTCCAGAACCGTCCAGAACTCGAAGAAGCTCTATCGTTCGCTGAAGAACTTTCCGCGATGCGCAAGAAGACTGGCAAACAACCAGACAACCAAAGTGTTCATCACCATTTCAAGACGCTCGCGTTTGCAGCTCGAGCAGCTGCTTCCAAGACGTTCAACAGTGCCAGCGGCCATCAACAACACGACCTGGTGGAAGGCAAAACGGCCGATCGCATCCGTGAAGCAGCCCACAAGATCGATCAAACCTTGCTGCTCGCATTGCAACCGTTTGAAAACGCTCGCAAAGAGCAAGAAGCCGAAGACGCCAAAGAACACGCAAAAGCGTTTCGCATTCCCGTGGACGGACCTCTCAGCACTGCTACCAAGTCGATTGTTCAAGAACTGGACCAGGCGTTTGCTGGTTTGAACCAAAAAGCCAAAGAAGTCGAGGAACAACAAGCCAAAGAAGACGCGCAACGACGTGAACAGCAGAAACATGTTCAACAACAAGAGCAAGAAATCAAAGAACAGTTGACCAGGAACTTGATCTTGCGGGACTCGTCCGATATCGAGGCGGCACTGGAACGATTGGACCACGCGGAAGCGCAAGCGCAAGCCCACCGAAAGAATCAAACAGATTCTAGCCCCAAATCCAAGCGAGAGGCACCGACCAGGTCACAGCCAGAGTCAATGGTACCGAGTCTAGAGGTCCAGATGGAGTCTTTACGACTACGCGCGGTTGAGAAAATGCAAGAGATTGACAATCAATGGAACCAGAACGAAGACCGATCCATGTCCTCACCTTCATACCAGCCTATGCCAGTACCCGACGACACGATCGAAGCCCTGTATACTCGCAGTCTATATGAAGCCAAGCCTGGCGACTCGCCACGACGTCCTTACCAGCAAGTGTATCATCAACTAGCTGCCGTGGATGCCTTCGAGAAGCGATCACCGAGCGACAACCAAACGGATCATGATCACGAGCATGTCAGCGACAGCAATGCGGATCAGTCCTTTCAGGAAGTCGTCAAGAACAAGGTGCTGGACAAATTGGATTTTGCCATTCTCAAGCTCAAGCACAGCCTGGAAATCGACGTCAAAGAAGCCCAAGAAGCCGAAGCCAAACGCAGAGAGCAAGAAGCCATTGAAAAACAGAAGAAGCTCGACAAAGAAGCCCAAGACGCCAAAGTAAAAAAGCAGCAAGAAGAAGCCAAAGCGGCTCGAGACCGGGTCTTGGGTGTGCGCTGTCTGGAAGAACTCGAAGAATGGCGAGAAGCCCGGCAAGTGGCTCGCAACCCGGCAGAGATTCTCGCGTTGGCGGCGACCCCACTGGAGACCGAATACGAACGTTTGCCCAGTTTCTTCGATGACGCCAAAGTCTTGGAACGATTCGATCAAATGCGTGCGGTGATGGAGCAATGCACTGGATCATCTGCTTGGTATCCAGCGCCGGAACAGATGGAGCCGCAGTATGGATACGGCTTCGATGCCAATGATTCACCGCCGTCGTTGTACGAACAGGATTCGGACGAGTTGGTGACTCCTCGTCGCTATTACCCTGTGTTTCCAGCGTCTCGACGATCCATGCGACCAGCACTCTCAAGACGACGTAGCGGAATGTCCCCCGAGTCACGTCCGCAACGCGAAACAGTCTTTGCGCAAAGCCCTCGTCGTCGCCACGAGCCAAGACAAAGCTTTATGCGTCCTGCTGGTTCGCATTCGGGAAATCGTCGAGACAGCTCTGTTGGCCTTGACCGTCGCCAAAGCGCTTTCCTTTCTCCGCGACGTGGCTCGACTTTCATCAAATCGCCACGTCAACCAATACCTCCCCGACGAAGAGACAGTCACGCGATGCTGCCAGCGATGATTGAGCATCGTAGTGCAGCTCACCGAAAGAGTGTGCCACGTCAGTCAATGCAGTCCATGCATCAGAGCCCCAGGAATTCTTTTGTCGAGGATACGTGGAGCAATCAGCACCGTTACCAACGACCCGATTCCTCGACTATGAACAGTCAAAGCAGAAACACCATACAGCAAGCTTCACCAAAAAGAAGTGTGAGAAGCTCGGAGACCCACGGACAAGAACGTGGCGGTGTCACATCCTCACTTACCCGACGTGACTCCCAGATGCACCCTCGTCGATCTTCGTTCCTTCAGTCCAGTCCAGCCGGGGACAGTAGCGATCGTGCCAAACGTCATTCATCACCGCTGGACTTGAGCGAATTCTCCTCGGCGATTCACGATTTCCAATCCAAGAGGCGTCAAAAAGCCAACTGGCTTCGTGACGCACCGCGTTCGGCCATGGATGATTTGCGAGAGAATTGAGGTTGCCCAGTTCCATTGATCTCGAAGTCCATTCGATTGCAGTATCCCACAAGACATCACTAGGGGCTTGCCAACGCGTCCCCTTGCTCGCTACCAACCAAACCATGCCCGGCAAGGAAGCATTTCAGATCGCCAAGGATGTCGCCAATCTCGCCATCAACAACACCGAGCTTCGACGGTTCTTTGTGCAGAAAGGTGACTTTGCCTTCGATGAGATCGGAGGTCCACTGACCCCCAACGAACACCAGCTCTTTGCCAAATACTATGCGCTGATGTTTCAGGCAAGTGATCAGGGAATGGTCTGTGTCAACAAGCAAGGAGATATGTGTGACGACGGTGGCTGGGGTGATTGGGTGCATGAAGACACATACACCGTGGGGAAGCTGACGCCGGTGGATTTGGAGACTCTGACCAAAGGAACGGGCTGGCAAACCGTGAACTGATGACTCAGAACTCGTATTGTGCAGCATCGAATAAGTTGTCGCCCTGCTTAAGGACGGGTGGACTGCCTCAATCATGATGGTGGAAGGATGGTAGGTGCTTCATGGCAACAGCAAACCAAGCGTCCAGGTATCGCGCTGATCAGACTGCGTTCACCCCTACATGGCACGAGTTGGGTCTCCAATTCGGCACGAAGCGTAGGATAGAGGAGGATCCGCGTCAACCAAAGCAATCCACACAAGCCAGAGAGACGTGAACTGAACTGATCAACCGTTTACTTGTGAATTTGTACTGTTTAAGACGAGGACTGTGACTTGATGACAACAAAAGCGATGATCAGCGATACCAAGAGACACGGAATCACGGATGGCGGACGCCTTACGCCTTGTGCTTTCTTGTTTACTCCACGACCGCATTCTTGATGTCAATGTTCTTGTCTTTCCAGTCCGCAACGAGCTTGGCCGTGCTGATGGCGGTGTTGTCGCACCCGCCGCAATGATGCAAAGCTACCACAGTATTGTCCACTGCGCTCAACACCGGCGATCCGGACGCACCGGGCGCCGTGTCCGCCATGTACCCAACTTGGTCATCTCCACAAGTATTTGACGTGGTCAAGGAAGTGACGCGTGCAACGCTGCCATCGTCCAGGACGTTGGCAATACGCTTGGCGTATCCTTTTGGATGCTGCGGAATGTAGATCTGCTCTTGAACAACGGGACCGCTCGCACGCACAGTCAAATAGCCGTAATCGCGGGTGTCAACGTTTTCAGGGAGCTTGAGGATGGTGTAGTCGAGGACCTTGTCCGTAGCGACGAAAGTAGCGCTGGTGGCGATCTTTTTGCCGGGACAACCCAATCGCACCTGGCATTCTTCTTTGCACGATTTGCTCTCGGCCATGGCTTCGACATCGATTTGAGTTGCCTCATCTGGTCCACCGACGCAGTGGTTGTTGGTGACAAAGTGACCCTCACTGCCCACGAGCCAGCCCGTGCAGAGCCCTCCACCGATGTTGAGTCGAAGCACCGATTTGGCCTTTTGGTATGCCTGGGGAAGTGGTTGGGATGCATTGAGGAAGCATTTGGCCGGCTTGGTGTTGTCGGCACCACACACCGACTCGACGTCATTGTCGATACTCTTGAGGAAGCTGTCAATCACGTATCCTTTGCTAGTCGAATCCGTCAACGCGGTCTTGTCGGCGACATGGTACTCCACCACCACTGAGTCACCAGGAATGGATGACGAGTGGAATCCATTGGGCTTGAGTCCTTGGTCGCCTCGGCCAAGGCCGGTGTACTTGTAGGAGTACTCGTTGTTGGGCGAGCGCACCACGACAAAGTCCCCTTGCGGAAGATCAAACTTGGCAAAGTGCACGGAAATGAACGACGATCCAAGTGACTCGATCACGTCTTGACGTGATTGACCAGCCGCAGCCACGACGGTGAACGGCGACGGCTCACCGATTTGAAGAGGACCACGGAAGTAGTCGTCTTGAGCCTGGACACTGGTGGATGCAGCGAGCATGGCAAGCAACGTCGAGAACACGGCCAACTTCATCTTGACTTGACGGCGCGCAGTGAGTGATCGGTTGGTCTTGGAGAGATGTCGAAGGCAGGAAGCCAAATGGGAAATGGGCAACTCGAGGAAGAAGCTGAAGACAGGACTTTGGCCAAGAAGAACCCCTTGTCACCACGTCAAGATTTTTCGTGATTCGAACCCGAAGCCGAAGCCGAAGCCGACATGATCGGACTGACGGAACGAACGTGCAGACAGCATAACCAGAAGCGACTGGTGCCACTCACTACGGCTTTTCGTTCACAGAAAATGAGCATATTTCTGAGTCTGCTATATGTATTTGTCTCCATCACACGAGCGACAGATGTCGGGTGTGGTCGATGGTCGATGACGTTGCTCTCCGCATCAGCATCGTGTTCTCCCTTCGCCAAGCTTCACTTGCATGGACGGACAGTCACGAAGAAGCCACCATGCCGGAGATCGCGACCGTCCACGTCCGGTTGATCGCTTGTCGTCGTTCGTCTCAGCCACGATCTCTCGGCGGCCATTGGTTGTCGCTCAAACAGAGTTGCCCATCGCGATCTAACACGTCATGTGCGAACCAGATGTCCGTCAGGAACAGGTGTGTGTGCAGAGTCATGGCACGATAGTCACTTCAAGTTCAACTCTCCACGATGCCAGTGGGAGCGGAGGCTGGAGGTCGAACAAGGTGCTTTGTGCCAGTGCGAAGATCTAAGACTTGGGGATGCCATGCTGTCAACACGACATCCACTAGGGAGGTTACAATGTCCATCAGGCCAAACTCAAACCTCTGGAGCTTGTTCAATTGGGTGCATTGCTTCCGTCTAAACTCCGCCCACCACATCACCCTACCAAGCAAATGCAACGGTGCCAGTTACGAAGCGATCTTGTCTAAAAACAGCTCGAGCCACTCGCAACTACGACGCGCCATCACTTCCAACCTGCAGCAGAGACCGCATTCTACCACAAAAGAAGAGGCAAAGAACGCGCGAGCACAGACAGAGCCATGCACAAGCACAGATATGGCGCTGGAGTATTGATGGCGGTGCTGATGGTGTCGCGATGGCATCTGGTTGGGAGCTCTGGTCCATCGATCTTTGAATCCCAAGGTGCGAATGGCCAAATGAATGCACTCTACAAGACGACTTGGACGAAAATTGAAGAACCCCCGCGAACCACAGCGCCGGTGACGACGACAGTTGCTCCAACGCCCACAACAACTCTTGCTGCAAGTGCAGGCGATCCCACCGCTTCTCCGAGCAAACCCGAGCCGACCACGGACTCCCCACCTCTCCATGCAGGGAGCTAAAGGATCTTAAATGGCTCTTTGCTTGGCCAAATGTGCTTTTCGATGAATATGCTGTCCCCTTTTGCATGCGCTTTTTGCTTGCTTGCACTGCTTTGAATTGATTACATTGTTAATGAAATGACTCTGCTGGCTATTACCTTCCTTCCTATTCATGTACACTAAAGGCTGGCGCTTGGCGGGCAGGGGGCGCCGCCAGAGTAATCTGGTCGCGCACCATCCCCCACGGCGCCATGGTCACGAGCTCCTCCGAAGCTGTGGGATGGATCGCCACAATGTTGTCAAAGTCCGACTTGGTCGCATTCATTTTCATGGCCACACCAAAGCCCTGAATCATCTCGTCAGCTCCTTCGCCAGCGACATGAACACCCACCACCGTTTCTTCTGCGCCGACGCAGACCAGTTTCATGGCCGTCTTGTGCTTTTGCTCCGCAGGGCTCATGGCATAGATGAGATTGATGAATTTGCTGGTGTAGACCTTGACGTTCTCTTGGCCAAATCGCTCAATGGCCTCGGGTTCCGTGTACCCAATGGTGCCGAGTGGAGGATGGCTGAACACCACGGTGGGGATCTGATCATACCGCAGCGCAGCATTGGGCTCCCCACCAAAGAGTCGATCCGCAAGACGTCGTCCGGCGGCGATAGCCACAGGCGTGAGCTCCCATCCCGTTGCCGTGACATCACCAAGCGCATGGATGCCTTCCACATTGGTGTTTTCAAACGCGTCCACCTCGATGAATCCTTTGTCGTTGACTTGCACGCCGGCCTTGGCCAAGTCGAGCTCTTTGGTGCGAGGTTCTCGTCCAATGGCATACAAAACGCAGTCAAAGCCGTCAAACTGTTGCTCCACGCCATTGACCAGTGCACTGATGGTCAATTTGTTGTCTTGTTCACGCTTGTCAATGCGTTGAATGTGGCTCTGGCGCACAAACTTGACCCCCGCTCTGGTTCAGACAGTGAAAAACCCACACATGAGACGCCAAAGTCCCACCACAATTACCACCAAAGCTTAGCAACACTCACTTTTCCATTTCTTCGTTGACCAGATCACGAACAAAAGGCTCGAATACGCGCAAAGCCGAGTCATAGCGCACAAACAGCGTCGTGTCGCTCTTGAACGAGTTCAACATGCCTGTACACACCATTCACGGTTGCCATTATCCCTCAGACGCGATCACTACACATTGGAACTCAAGGAGTTAACTCACCTGCCATCTCCACGGCGATGTACCCGGCACCAACGACCGCCACTTTTCGTGGTTGCTGGTCCAGTTTGAAGAACCCATCGCTATCAATGGCCAGCTCTTTGCCTGGGATTTCTGGCTGCAACGGTACGCCGCCGACCGCAATGAGAATGTGGGGAGCCGTGTAAACGGCGTCGTCGACTTGCACTTGTTGGGGGCCCACAAATCGCGCAACTCCACTCACGACCGTGATCTTGGCGTTGTCCAAGTTTTTGGCGTAAATGCCGTTGAGCCGCGCAATGTATTCGTCGCGTTTACGTTTCATTTGCTGCCAGTCAAAGTCGCCAAAGGCAAACTCGGAGGCCGGTGAGTTGATGCCATAGTCTTGCAGCCGGTGAAGTGCATCGACATGGGACGCGGCGTTGAACATGATTTTCTTGGGCACGCAGCCGAAATTCACACAAGTGCCGCCAAAGCCCATGCCGTTGCGTTCACGACCGCGTTCGATCAACAGCACTTTAGCGCCATGGCTGGCGGCGCGGCGCGCAGAAGCCACGCCGCCGCTGCCACCGCCGATCACGATCAGATCAAACGGTTGGTGCGGTGCTTGAGCGGCGGCGGGCTTCATGGTGGGCGTGGAAGCGTTGGCGTTGGTGTTGGCGTTGACGTTGATACTCATTTGGTCAGCTGATGAGCGTGGAAAAGAGAAAAAAAAAAACAAACAACGATTCAATGATGTCTTCACTTGTCTTGTAGTTGCAAAATGAGCAGAGCAGAGCAACCGGGCTTTTGTACCCCCCCCCCCCCATTTCCACCGTTGCCCAAGCTGAGCTGAGCTCTTCGATATGTCCCACGATGATGGGGAACGTGATGAGCTCCTGTTCTGGCCAATCACAGACAGCCAAAGCGATGAATTTGCACCAATCCCAGCGCGAAGCTCGGCCATTGGATGACTCAATCGATCGCATCATCATCGACTTACGCAATCCTGTATCCTACCAGATAGGTCAAGCTTACGCATCATACGGTTTTGCAACACTTAACCGAAAGGGGACATGAACCGACGTCCCCAGATCACCTGTCATTCCTGGAGCTACTGCCAAGTGGACCCCAAAGCAGCCTAACAAAAGCAGTTGGGATGCGTTTCTGTGAGCTCCAATGGTCGGCCATTTCTCAGGCACCGCATGAATTGTCGATCACTAGCTCGCTGAAGGAGAAAAAGCCTATTCGACAGCCACGTCTTGTCGTGCCCGGCAGCAAGAGGAGACGTCAAAGCAATGGCGTCATCTCCGGTCGTCACACGCACAAACCATCCACCACAAATCAAAACAACAACTTGCAAATGAACTTCTTCGTGTTCTTCTGTCCGTTTGTTTACTCACTAAGACGGTTGAGATATGCAAGTGTTTGGGATGGCGCGGTTACATCACCAAGACCGACACCACAACAGCCACCAAAGCCACCATCGTCATTGTCAAGGAACTCGACGCTGATGACGAACCAGATTTCTTGGATGAGTCCAAAGTCGTTTTGCTGCCATGGCTTCCTGCAGCACTGCCAGACGACTGCTTTTGGGTGTCCTTTTCCGTCTGCTTTTGAGCTTCCTTGTCCACTGTGGCCTTTGCAAGCGTTGGGAACGTGAAGTCGCTCGGAGCACTCTTGCAACCTTCTTCGCCGCTCTTGCAAGAACGACAAATCTGGGCATACGAAGATCGCTTGCAACCAGAAGCACAACTCTTGACGTTCTTGTAACACTCGGGGTTCTTCTTGGTCAGATCCTCCGGCTTGGGCAACGCCACAAAGTGCTTGACTTGTTCGGGATCGATCAGACCCGACTTGAAAGTGCCAGACTGAATCTTCTCATATGTGTCGAGCATCACTCTGGTTCGGTTGTCACAGGCGGCGACGTCCAGCGGGTTGGACCAAAAGTCAAGTCCTTTGCTCCATTCGTTAGTCCTCTTGTCGCCTTCGAACTCGATGTGCTCGTCACTTGCCATGCACCATTCCGTGAAGTTCTTGTAGGTGCCGCTTCCGTCTTCTTTGGTGAGGGAAGTGATACCCACTACATCATCAATGGGCACCCACCCCAGCACGCGATAACTGAAGGTGCAGTCCACCCCATTGGGTTTTTGACCTGGTTCGCACAGACCCTTGCGGGTCTTGGCACGACAATTGTCGGTCTTTTCCTTCCACTCCTGGTCAGGACACGTGTTGGGGAACGCGTACCAGATCGTGCCAGAGTATGGTGCACGCGATTCATTCTTGCTGAGTGCACCGACAAACGGTCCGAGGTTCGGCTGACCGTTCACCCCGTTGTACTGAAGACACTCTTCCGGCAAAGAGCCACCTTTGGGCGTACACTTGCCAGAATCCAACGAGATCTGGGGGCCATACTCGGGAGTTTCCCAGCTCTCTTGGAACTGGGCAATGGTCTCGTTGGTCTGCACAAACTCGACCTCGTAGAACACGATGTTGTTGACGTTGTTTTTGCGTTTGCAGCGCTCGGTCTTGTCACTTTTTTCGCGCATGTTGTAGTTGACGCATTCCGCCTGCACGTACATCAAGGCTCCTTCGACACTGGCGGTGTTGACGCTATCGAAAACGGCGCGGAAACCTTTCTCAAAGTCGTCCTTGTAAAAGGACGAGATGAAGTGGTCTTGTTTCCAGACCGGAGAGTCGCCTTGCGCGCGAGCGTGGACCACGCGGACCGGTTGCATGTGAAAACTGTCCTTGGAAGCCTTGATGGGTTTGAGATCATCCAAGAGGTTGGTGGACGCGTTGGCGGTATCAGGAGTCGAGGTGGCCGTGGTGTTCTTCTTGGCGGACGCCCATGCCGTGCACAGCACTGCCAAAGCCGGCAGCAAAATCTTCATCTTTCAGTCGATGTGTTGTAGCGGATGGGAAATTGGGAACTGGTTGCCCAAGTCACACGGCGATTGCTTGCGTTCTTGTTGATGGTGGTTGGATGATGTTGGTGCTGTGGACATCACCGTGTGGGTCTCGAAATTTTCGCAGGCTACAGGCGTCACTCAAGAGTTTGCTTCAATCTAGTGCAGAAAAAGTGTTGTGACCATCCGAGTTACACTCATTTGCTGTCAACGGATGGTCGAGGTGTTGCTTGTGGCCTCAAACGCATGCTGGGTCATTGTGTACTGTTTCCTAACCGTTCAAAGCAGATGCTGGTGAGGTGTTGAGGTGTGAACGGGGGGGGGGGTTAACCCAATGACAAAGCACACAGTGAATGCTCTTGCATCTCACGCTTAGAGTGCGACTCTAAGCGTGAGATGCACGTGAGCGATCACATCCATCGTTCACCTGACCTGCTTTTTGGCATGGACTAGAGGCTTCAGAACAAGAACGACGCATGAGCAGGGACACCAGAACATCAATTGATACCAAAACAATCGTCAGAAGTCGTCTGCTTCAGTTTATTAGTTCATCTAATGTTTGGAAGGTCGGGGGTTTCAAACAACCCACACGCATGCCACCAAAATGTTACACATTGTAGATCCGATCTATACCACGTTCTCAAGAGAGCGTTGAGGACTCTGATCAGCATGTCCGAGTGTTCACGATGCCAAAGAACCTCTGACCCATGGCTCTCTTCGCTGTCGGTGCGAGACGCTTCGCAACGGAGCAGGCGCACTTGGACCGAGAGTCCTTGTAGAGTTCCTGGGTGCCGGAGGTTGATGTGGCGACCAGCATCTTTGGATGCGAACCCAGCAATTTGGATTGCAAGTCAACACACAAAGCAAGATGCCTTTACTTGTTCATTCACTCTTTGTATACTTTCAAACGCTGACCATCTAAAACTGGCACTGCAGCCACTTCAATGGCTTTCTCGAGTCTCCCCAGAGTCCATCGCCGTTCTTGAGCTGACCATCAAAGTGATTGATGTGGGCCAAGTAGAAACGGTTGTCACGCCAGCTAGGGCCAAACACGGACTGGTCCATGTCGGCAGCGCAACTGTTGATCTCGACCATACCATCGTGCTTGCTCTTGTGGTGGGAAGAAATGCCGGTCATAACAAGGGTGGGACTATCCTTGGTCAGCAGTCCGACGGAACTGATGCCGCACAACTGGGAATCCACGCGACTACGGAACACCTTGAGTGTCTCGTCGTATCTGGCATCCAATTCTGGCGTGGACGTCACGCTTCCTTGGAACATGATGGACTTCATGGCACCACGCACAGGGCAGTAGCCCATGCGATCGCAGAAACCACGAATGGGGTGATAGGGATTCGAGCAAATGCCCAACGACGAAGTCGACGACATGCTGCCAAGCATGGGTGCGCTGATGGCGATCCACTTGGAGGTCTTGCCAAGACCGCACTTCTTCTGGGTCATCGCCGAAGCCGCCATCAAGTTACCCATCGAGTGGGTCACCAACACCAGTCCTTCAATGTTCATGGGGTCAGTGGCATCTTCGGCCATTGTTTTGGCAGCGTTGCACACTTCGGTTGTCAGGTTGGCATTGTACCACTCGTTGTTGATGGTTTCAAGATGGGTCACCCCAATCGAAGAACAGCATGGCGCGTATTCCTTGATGTTGCCCCAGTACTCAGGGTACGAGTCCACCAGACCTTTGTGTTCTTTGGTGCCGAGTCCATGTACAAACAAGCAGGGCTTTTTGCCGTTGGGGCAGGTATCACAACTTCCCTTGGTGTCAAACAGACCCAAACGGCGCTGACCTCGAGCCACTTGCATCATATCTTTTGCACGCATGGTCGCCTTGGCGAACAGTTGGCGAGTTGTCACTGGCGACGAACCTGTCTGCGCCGTGGTCAATGGTTCGCACTGGCCCATGTCGACGCCCTGAGGAACGCGAAGCAACGTTTCGCGCGAAGGAACCCCTTCGGAATGGGCCTCGAGGAATTCCAACGACATGTGAAAGTCTTCACTATGGACCTTGTCAACGGCGCCGTTTGATCGCGAGCAAAACACAAACGGCTCGTTGGCAAACATGAACTCCACCAGTTGGCCATTGTCGCACTTGACATCGAAGCGCTTGACATCGTCGATCACACGCGCGTTGATTAACGCGTCCTTGAGCGTGTGGATGGGCGGGATGTTATCCTGGTGAAGACAGTCTTGGGTGATGATCTCACGGGTGTCGGCGTCTTGAATGGACCAGAAGCCCCTGTTGTCCACGAGCGTGAAGTTGTACAGTTGGTTGAGGAACTGGTACGACAATGCGCCATCGAACTCCATCGAGTTGAGGTCGCCGTTGGCGTTGGTCTTTGGGAAAAGCGACGCATGGATGGTGACATCGCTGGACGCAAACAGGCGCGACCCCGTGCGTGGATGAAGCGTGGCCTGCACGGCGTGAGCATTGGCGAATTGTTGCAGAATGCGCATGTGGTCGTGGCTGAAGTGCGGCGATGTCATGCCAACCATGCCGACGGTGGCCGCAGTGGCACACGCGAGACCAAGACCAGCGAGCGTGACTTTCTTTATGGTGGAGGTGGTCTTGTTAGCGTGGTGTTGGTCGATGGGGAGAGTCGCCATGGTGCTTTAGTGGCGTTTCGGATCCAAGTGAATCAATCTTCTTGGTGGTGTGAGTTCCAGTGGATGAAAACCGAAATGGACTCGAGGAGAGGATGCGATCATTCGTCCAAACCTGGTCAACAGAAAGGCAACAAAGCTCTAGCAAGCCCACCACAATCCAGCCATCAAACCTGGTGTGCGAAAAGGCTCAACAACGACACCACACGCGATGGTGGTGATGGATGGCGAGGCCGTGTGAAGCCCATGGTGGAGGCACACTGTATGCCATCGGCAAGATTACACATACACTTTGCAACGACCACGTATCCCTTCAAAATGCAATTTCCACGGACAGCGATTGCGTTTTATGTGGTGAGCAAGGCACAAAAGTCGTCCAAAGCGGCTCATAAACCGTGCAACGGTCCCTCCCGCAACGCGCACACTTTGTCGCCGCCAGCCTTGAAGCGATGCCAACTGCAACAAAGCCCTTCTCAACCTTCAGAAACAATTGGCGAACCTGCTGGTCTTCACATCCAGTTTCACTTCGTCACAGCCGCGTTTCGCACGCTTTTGCGATGTGCTCTGCGCGTGCAGCCGAAACACATCAACACCACACGAGCGAATTTGCCAGCCAACTGGATTTGTCCAGCTGATGGCACCAGGGAAGGAACACAAACGATCCATAGAGTCATACAGTCGACCCTTTCAATCCTGACAGCTTGATTTATGCAAAACGTGCGAGATTATCAACGTTAACAGTCAAAGGGACCGACCAAATGCTATTCACTTGGGTTGACAAGATCCCGCATGCGCCGCGATAGGATGAGAGTGTGCCGCCAACAGTTTGCAATGGCTGGATAATGGACGACGAGTTGCTTCATTCGCGTTTGTCAATCCTGAACCTGGAGCATGCGCGCCAAAGCAAGCAAAGCCGCAATGGTCGACCTGGCAATTGGACGGCGGAAGCCAAACCTTTGGGTCGCCCGCTCAGCCACCTGTTGTTGGCTCATGTGTTTGTTCACGTCCGCGTGCTGCTGAATAACTCGCTTTTCAAAGAGAGTGAGGCGCATGCGCTTGGTGGAGCGCCTCACAGGCTGGATCGTCTTCCTTCTCCTCTTCTTCCCATCCGTTTTGTAAGGGTAGACGGTAATCGCAGCTGCTAGTTTGGATTTTCATGTGGAAATGCGCAAGCTTTCATGAGTCACAACCAAGTTCAGATACACCTTTGCTCTACGAGCATGAAGGTCGATTCTGACGCTAAGGAGGCATCCCTACACTACATCTACCCAGTCTCACTCTTGTCCGAAACTGACTCTTCTGGGAATGTCAACGACCACAACTCGGCGACAACGGAGGGACACTGCATGTTTATCGCCATGCGTGCTAGAGAGATGGGGAGGGGGTGTAAGTACCATCGCAAGTGACACTGATGCGGGCGTCGACGTGGCGCTGGTTTGCAAGAGGTTGGTGGAGGAAGCCTTTGAAACGCACAGCGGTTTGCACCAACGATCGCACATGTTACAAGTGGAGCGATCAGCATCGTTTGCTGACACTTCCGAGCATGGCATCTCGTACAGTACAGACCGTCACACCTTGCTCTGGAGTCTAGAGATCTCGTCGTCCTGCTCCAGAGCTGCTAGGATTTAGAACCCTATCCGAGGCCACCCATTTCCTGCTCACACCATGGTATGTCTCGTTGTTTGCACAATGGCTGCGCGACCGCGCTACTATGACGACGCTTGCGTGGCAGAGGATCGGAACGCAACGCGCCTGGCACATCAATTCGGCTCTGCTTCGCTTCACGCTTGAAACGAATCCATGGCAAATACAAGTAGAGTCTTTGGTCATGATAGGATCTGAAGCCATGGAGACTGTTCGGTTTGATTTGTGAAGCCTGTACGATCACTTCAACTTCAACACTGGCATGTCAAATCGTGTCGTGGCGGAATGAAAACTCTCGGACATGTATTATCCAGGCATATGTCTATCTACCTCGTCCTGTGTGTGTTTCTATGGTGGACCAACGCCCAAGTCACCTGACTGTGTATGGGCTACCCGCAGCGCGGTTTCGGTGGTAAGTCCACCAGACATGTAAAGGAGGTCTGGTCTGCTCATTCGAATTTCGACAACGACCGCAACGGCAGCACATCTTGTTTCCACGTCGCCTTGAGAAGCACGGACAAAGCGCAAAACCACGCGCAAAACGCCGTGATAATGCCCATCCATCCCCCGGCCTTGATGACTCTCGAGTTGTTCTTGAAATTGCCAATGGTGAGCAGAATGAACGTGATCTCCAGCACAAAAAACGTCACAAACAGTCCGACGTTGGTGCGAAACGACGCGATCAACATGATCATGGTGAAAATGGTCCAGGTCAGCAAGAACACGCCGGTGGAATTGTGTAGTTCTTCTTTGGGGATCAGTCCAGCGTGGGCGACGAATTGCACATAGTACGCAAAGGACATCCAGAAGGCGCCATAGCTGCAAAAGGCTGTCGCACCGAACGCGTTGTTGTGGGTGTATTCCCACACACCCGCGACGATTTGCACAAAGCCACCGTAGAAAAACGCCAAGGCAACGATCACGGGTTCCGCTGGCTTGTGCAGAATCTCGGCGTTGAACATGGAGAGCACAAACGTAGTGGTGGCAAAGGCGCAGAGCCCCAGCACTGCCGGGTTGGCAATTGGTCGGAAATGGGCGGGAGGTTGATGGTGAGGTCGGGGAGAGTCCTGCACATCGATGTAGTGGGCGTTTGAAGTGGCGATCGTGGACATCGTTTGACGCGCTTGAATGGAGTTTGGGCGCTGGCACTGGAAGGCGAGGACTGGACGGACTGGAACTGCGTTCGCCGGTACTTTTGTACTTTTACTGTGTGTCGTTTGGGCCAAGTTGGAGAATGAACGTGGTGCTTCCGGGCTCAAAGCTGGAGATCATGGCACCCCGCCCAAGAGCCACAAGCGCAGCGGAAAAGAACGCGGACAGCAAAGAGCGACCGGGCCGATCTTGAGCGCCAAAGGACACTTGGAGCCGACTCTTTGGCAGTCACAACAAAGACACGAAGCGACGCCTTTTTGTCGTGGATGACCTCCCGCCTCCAATCCCATGCTGTGCCGATGTGGATTCTCACGAAGCCGTTTCAACTCTGTCATTTAGAATACTCCTGTTATATTAAGTACAATAGTCATCCTTTGTGTACACAAAAGGAAAAGCTGATTTGGTGTGAGATATAATTCTCTTTGAAAATAGATGATTCTAGTAGAGGTCGTGGGGGAGTGAGCTGGCCACGACTGGCCACGACTGGTCACGGGTATGAGACCAGACGGCGCAACGCACAAATGGATCGTGCTGATCCCATCGAAAAGCCTGCGCTGCAATGGACGAGGGAAGCAGCGCATCAGCTCCATCGTGTTTAGCCCGCGGATTTTGTTTTAACAAGAGCGGGGAGGTTCCACGACCCACTGGTGGAGACCTATACACGACTCCGTATGAAAGAGAATGGTGACGCATTGGCAACAAACCGGTCATACTGGGTGCCAGGTCCAAGTGGTCGAACCCTTGCGCCACGTTGTGGGATTCAAAAGTGCATCGAACAAAGTGTTTGCCGCTTTGCTATCCTGTGACCTACTACTGGTCATGGAGTGGTGGCATCCAAACCCACGAGCAGCGGGGCACTGGCATCTTCTGGACCCATCGAGCAGCACAACATCTTGCACGCGAACGCTTCTGAGCAACCCAATTGATGGAGAACAAAGTTTCCTGCGAGTTTGGATGACGGAATCGTTCACCAACCACCGTTTCAGGCGTAAAATGCGCACACGACAGCTACCAACGCAGCGAGTGAGCGCTGAAAGCTGCCGGATTTTTTCCAGAATCCCATGGATGGGGTCGGGCTCTCATTGACACGCATACGCATAATAGTAACCGAGGCTACTATTTGAGGGCCATTCGTGTGTCAACACCAATTCAGTGTGCACACACTGCTAGCTGCCCTGGACTTTTTCAGCCAATCAGCGTAGTATCTAGGAGGAGCCCTTTTTGACCAATCCCATGCCGCCGGTAAAGAATGCCCAAGCTAAACTTGGGTTCAGCGCATGAGCTGTCCATCCACATGGGACGCGGGGGGGGGGGGGGGCTTGCGACGAACCGAGTGACCGTTGGCCTCGTTGTGTTCCTGCAACTCGCGTGAAACACTGCCAGCAATTTCATTGCACGGGCCAAAAAGCTACGTTCAAGGGTGGTGCGTTCATGGTGTCCATTTGAGCCAAAGATCGTCCGTCCCCAAAGGGCACAATCCGTTCCACCAACACCTTTTGACCCGCATCAGTTGCGCAACACCTCGATCATTTCCTGACAAGCTCTTTGCCCAGCAAGTGCCGTGCCGACAACAAAAAGCCCCCCGCCCCCCAAGAAGTGAATCGACCCGATTGCCTTTTGCTTTTTGCACACAGACCCACGCGGGACTTCCATCCACAAAGCAAACGATGATGTGTCGGCGGCACGGGGGACTTGTGATTTTCTGGTGCGTGGTGGTGGTGCAATGGACGCTCTCCAATGGGCAATCGCTGAGCTTTGGAGACCTCGCCCAAGTCGATTCCTCATCAATGATGTCGATCAATTCTGACGACTTTCACATGGGTTCCGGCAGCTTTGATGACGGCGAGATCACGTCGTCTTCCTGCACAAAAAGCCAGGTTGTGCTGAACCCGTTGCCTGCCACCAGAATCATCGACGAAGGAGCAGTCTATACCATCACTGTCTCCATCGGTGCTGGTGCACTCGTGGCGCAGCCAGCCGTCGTGAGTATCGCCCCACCAGTCGCTCTTGGACTGAGCCAGAGTTCGTTTCTCTTTGGTGACGCCTCCAAGGACACCGCGACGTTTGCGATGCGAGTGATTCCTTCGCAGACACTTGTGGATGGTCAGCAGATGATTGTAATGATCTCTTGGGGATATGTGAATCGCCCAGAGTGTCTCCAGGACACGCAGACATTGGTGTTCACGTTGAAGCGTCACTATGGTGGGACAGGCACAGCTCAAGGCGATCCACATTTTCGTACGATTGACGGTGCAACTTTTGATTTTTATGAAACCGGAGTGTTTCGTCTTGTTCAATCGAGAAGCCTGGAGATCCAGGGATACACGCAAAAATGCGGTTGGATTGCTAGCTGCTTCTACGGCATTTCAATTGCTTTCGGGGACTCTCTGGTTCGTTTCTTCTTCCAGAACGGCAAACTGGTGGTTGCCAAAGGAACCAACTCCATCCCCTCGCTGAGTGTTGAGCAGATGAATAATTGGTGGTGGAGTCGTTGGGGATTCTATATGTATCGTGTGTTCATCGTATCCGACCCGGCAACCTATGTGGATGTCGTTGTGACGGGATCAACCTTGAATTTTGCAGCTGCGTTTTCGGCCTATTTCACAAATGAGTTCACTGGAATGCTTGGCAACGCGAATGGTGATCCTTCGGATGACGTGATTGATAGCGCAAAGCTGGTTCAAATGTATCGACTGTCGACAACCAACAATCTCTTCAACTGTGTGGATTGCTCACCACTGATGAAACCCAAGACACCTGCTGACTCAATCCCCATGACACCAATCCCAGTCTTTCATCAAGGATACACCAAGGTCTCTGAGTCCACTCTACCTGTGAAAACCACAGTAACCAAGAGTCGTCGTCTCCTTCGCAGCGAAATGCTACATGAACACGTTCAACGCCAGGGCGAAGCTCTCAATGAGACTCGCGTTCGAGAAGTTTGCCAAGAGACGATTTCAACAATCCCATTGTGTGACAAATACGTCGAAAACCCGTCGTTCTACAGCGAACAGAGTTGTGTGCAGGACACCCTGTTGCTCGGACAACTCAGCAACATCGATGATGTCAAGCTGAGTTACTTGCGCGAGTGTCGTCGTTTGATGGATTCTGTGATCGTATACGACGACGTAGCTCCAATAGCGGCATCGACTTCAGAGGCGCTTGAGGATCGTCAAGATCTGAATCTGGCCAACTCGGCTCAATGTCCGCAGCAATGTCTTGGTCGAGGCACATGCCTATTGAATGGCTGCAAGTGCAATGATGGATACACAGGTCTTTCTTGTGATATTGTGATCTGAGGAGTTGTTTGTCACGATCAACTGTAGCGAGCTCCATCGACCGATTCTGACACTTACTTGGAGGTTATGGATGGTGCCTGTGTGTTTTTGTATTGATCATAGATTCGTTTTGCACGGTTTTGTTTCTGTCGACGCTGTTGATCCCACGCACATACCTCTGCTAATGAGAGTACGCAAAGATCTCTACGTGTGGTCAGTTCCTGGAAGAAAACGCTGACACAAGCGCTTCTAAATGATGACTTCACATGAAGGACCCGTGTATCCCGCCTTGAAATGATTTCTCCGTCGCTAAAGGATCTGAATCCAATTGGAACTGAATGGAGTCGATCCACATCATGGACAATCTCGTTGCACCCGACAGCAAAGTTGAGCATCTCACCACTTGATGAAAGCAGATTGGTGGCGCTCCAGACGAGAAACAATCCGATCGGCGGCGCTGCCTTCTTCCTCATGAGGAGGACGTAAACGAGGTGCACAACAGTGATCCTGATGGTACATTCCGACATGTCATTTGTGCTCTTTCTGGTCTTGCTCTGACGCGCAAGTCTGGCATGGCCTATGAAAGAGCTAGAAGCATGCACGACAAGTTGCGAGAAAGCACGGCATCGCGACCTTTTGATCTTGCTGCATCGCATGCCATGAGTAGCTCAGGATCGCGTGCTTTTGATAGAAGATCAGCCAGGTGTTTCTTGAGCATGCGGTTGTGTGGGACGTGTGACCTTCTCCATACAACTGTCACGCACAGTTTGATGTTTTTGTTGAGAAAGGCTCATGCTATCGTGAGTCGATTGATCCAACGCCTCCAACAGCAGTCACAGGACAAGAATCCATATCAATTCTGCCGTGAACCACCACAATTCCATTCAAAAAGGACTCTGTGCTGTCGTCACAGGTTCGACACTACCCAACACGCCAAGGTCTTTGAATACATATCGCTATCCTCATCAAATCACGATCTCGCAAGAGAGACCTGTGTAGCCTGCATTGCACTTGCAGCCATTCAACAGGCACTTGCCTCGACCAAGACACCGCTGTGGACATTGAGCCGAGTTGGCCAGATTCAGATCTTGACGATCCTCAAGCGCCTCTGAAGTCGATGCCGCTATTGGAGCCACGTCGTCGTATACGATCACAGAATCCATCAAACGACGACACTCGCGCAAGTAACTCAGCTTGACATCATCGATGTTGCTGAGTTGTCCGAGCAACAGGGTGTCCTGCACACAACTCTGTTCGCTGTAGAACGACGGGTTTTCGACGTATTTGTCACACAACGGGATCGATGCAATCGTTTGCTCGCAGACTTCTTGAACGCGAGTCTCATTCAGCGCTTGCATTTGACGGTGAGCCCGTGCACTCTTGGTGTCACTTCGCAGAAGACGACGGTTGTTGGTCACAGCCGCTGCAACGTGGATGTTGGAGTCGGCGAGTTTCGTGTATCCTTGATGGTAGACGGCGATAGGAGTCATTGGGATGAGATCGGCATCTGTTTTCGGTTTCACCAGTGCAGAGCAGTCCACGCAGTTGAAGAGATTGTCACTGGAAGACACTCGGTACAACTCGACAAGTCGGGAAGGAAGTCTATCATCGTCCGATGCGATGCCATTGGCGTTGCCGAGCATTCCGCTCAAGTCGTGCGTGAAATACGACGACAACACCGTCGCGAAATTCAGAATGCTTCCACTGACCGTGACATCCACATAACTTCCAGGATCCGAGAGGATAAACACGCGGTACACGTTTGCATTCTGCTCCACGCTCAGCAACGGAATGGTGTTCGTTCCTTTCGCAACCACCAATTTGCCGTTCTGGAAGAAGAAACGAACCAGAGAGTCGCCGAAAGCGATTGAAATGCCATAGAAACAACTCGGAATCACCCCGCATTTCTGTGTGTACCCTTGGATCTCAAGATTTCGTGACTGCGCGAGACGAAACACGCCGGTCTCGTAAAAATCGAAGTAGGCACCGTCGATGGTGCGAAAGTGGGGATCCCCCTGCGCCGTTCCAGTGCCGCCAAAATGACGCTTCAAGGTCAACACCAATGTCTGTGTGTCCTGAAGACAGTCCGGACGATTCACATATCCCCAAGAGATCATGACGATTAGCTGCTGACCATCCACAAGCGTCTGCGAAGGAACTACACGCATCACAAACGTCGCGGTGTCTTTGGCAGCATCCCCGAGAAGAAAGGAACTCTGGTTGAGTCCAAGAGAGACTGGCGGAGTGATACTCACAACGGCTGGTTGCGCCTCAAGCACGCCGGCGCCGATCGAGATAGTGATGGTATAGACTGCTCCTTCGTCGATGATTTTGGTGGCAGGCAATGGGTTCAGGACGACCTGGCTTTTGGTACACTGGGATGGAATGATTTCTCCGTCACTGAAGGATCCGGATCCAATGTGGAACGAGCCGTTGGGGTCGATCCACGTCATGGATGAACCTGTGGTTCCCGACAGATCAAAGTCGAGCGTTTGAGCACTTGATAAAAAGGCACTGACGGCACTCCAAACCATAAACAACCCAATTGCCAGTGCCTTGGACCGCATGATGGTACGCTGCTGGTGGGAAACGGGTGAAGAACAGTGGTGGTGGACGTTGCTTTGTCGGTGGAAAAATGGAGAATGGCCTTCCGTCGCGTTGGTCGGTTGCACCATGGCGTGTCAATGACGCCACAAGATCAACTCGAAACGTCACGATATCCCACAACCCACTGCAAGTGCCGGCATCCCGCAATGAGCGTTGCGAGAACTGCGTCAAGAAAGGCTCTGTCGCATGCTTCCAGCAACCCCGACACTTCTGAACGGATTGAAGAGGCCTTTGCTAATGATAGCCGATAGCACGACCCATCGACCTGTATCAAAGGGCATTCGCTTTAGTCAAGGAACGCTTGGGACGCTGCCATGGAGCCCCCGTTGAATGCATTCTCATGCAGACCCTCGTTCGGAAAGAAATGCAAACAGGTTCAATCGCGGCTTCTCAAGATGAGAGGAACTTCTGAGGTTCTTCCAAGAACCAGTCCTTTCTGGCCACGAGAGAAACATCAAAGGACAAGTGCTGGTTCTGGCATGGACTTGGACCCGTGGGGGGGGGGAGTCCAAGTCCATGCCAGAAGACACAGACAAAAGCCAAAGGAAGCGATCAAAAATCACAGAGGTATACTACTGCTTTGAAGACAATTACATGGACAACAACCTCACAGGGCAACACGACAGCAGTAAAAAAGAGACTCGATCCTCTCTGGCTTCTTACACCACCGCGTCCTTGATGGTCACCTTTTGCGCAATCCAATCCTGCACCAGTTTGGCCGAGTTGATACCGGTGTTGTCGCATCCACCGCAGTGATGCAGAGCCACAACTGTGTTGTCGACAGCACTCAACACTGGCGATCCAGAGGCACCGGGGGCAGTATCCGCCATGTAGCCGACTTGGTCTTTGCCGCAAGAATTGGACGCGGTCACCGTCGAGATCACAGCGGGAGTGCCATCGTCGACCACAGTGGCAATGCGCTTGGCGTAGCCGCGTGGGTGCTGAGGAATGTATATTTGCTCCTTGGCAACGGCACCGCTAGAACGCAGAGTCAGGTAGCCATAGTCCTTGGTATCGGTGCCTTCTGGGAGCTTGAGAATAGTGTAATCGAGGTCTTGGTTTGTCGCAACGAAGGTAGTGGTGGTGGCGATCTTCTTGCCCTTGCAACCAAGCTGCACCTGGCATTCTTCCTTGCAGGAGCCACTCTCAGCCATGGCTTCGACGTCAATTTGAGTTGCCTCATCGGGTCCTCCAACGCAGTGATTGTTCGTGACGAGATGACCCTCACTACCGACAAGCCAACCCGTGCAGAGACCTCCACCCATGGTCAAACGAACCACAGCTTTGGCTTTCTGGTACGCTTGGGGAAGCGGTTGCGTGCCATTGAGGTAGCATTTGGCGGGTCTGCTGTTGTCGGTTCCGCACACAGACTGGACTTCGTTGTCGATGCTCTTGAAAAAGCTGTCAATCACGTATCCCTTGGTGGAAGTAGCAGCCACGTTCTGGTCGGCGGTATGGTACTCCACAATGACCGAGTCACCACGGATGGAGGACGAGTGGAATCCGTTTGGCTTGAGCCCTTGGTCCCCACGGCCAAGGCCAGTGTACTTGTACGAGTACTCGTTGTCGGGCGAGCGCACCACGACATAGTCGCCTTGGGGAAGATCAAACTTGGCAAAGTGCACCGAGATGAAGGACGATCCAAACGACTCGATGACATCTTGACGAGCTTTGCCGGCCGAAGCCACGACGGTGAAAGGTGAGGGCTCACCGATTTGAAGAGGACCGCGGAAGTAGTCGTCTTGGGCTTGAACGCTGGACCCAGCGAGCAGAGTAACCACAGCAGAGAGCACGGCGAACTTCATTGTCGAGAGTTGCGAAGTCTTGAGGACCTTGGGGACTTGGTAGGCAGGAAGCCAATTGGAGAATGAGCAAGGAGAAGCAAGGTCTGCAGCCAGCCCAATGCTCTCGGAGATCCATAGCCGCCACAAGAAGGTTCACGACGGATTCTTTGCAGGAAAAAGGAAGCAATTGGGGACCCATAGGCACGGCTGCTGGATGCTCATGGTGCTGCAAGCAGCCAGCGCGCGCGAACCAGAAACCGACTTGTCCAACTGATGGACGTCATTAGATCTGATTATGTCATCCATCAAGTTGCTTTGAGGAAACAGCATGTTGGCTGCGTTGCAGTGCGGAGTCAGATTGCTTGTCGTTCAAGCATTCACTGCAGGATACGCAGACACACACACACGCACACACACGAACACACGAAAAACACGCTGGCAGCAGAGGCATCAAAGGCAGTCAATCAGACAGACAGGCTAATCCATTTGCTACACTTGGCCTCTTTTTGATGGAAATGGAGGAGTGGGAGCGATGAGTGTGAGCTCCAAGTGCTGACATGGACACGCCTGGGGCCTGCAGGTCGTTCCACCCTGGGCAGTCGAATGGATCTTTTGACTTGGGTGGTTGGAAGCAGCCAACTGGGTTGACATCCATCATTTGATTATCCGTCTCACTGTCTTCTGATAACTTTCATTCTTTGTCTGCGGCATCCTCCACATAAGAGAGTGGCATGTGCCACTGCGCCAACTCTTTGGCAACGAACCAGATGTCGTCCCGGGTTGCTTCAACCAAGATACCGTACCATTCCAGTCTTTTACGATGCTTACCTACTATAAGGTGGGCCACATTAAACTCACCCCAACAGGATACACAAAATTCGGCACGCTGCACACAAAAGACAGCAGCACCCGAGATGGTGTGGGCCACATGCAGTTTCCATATTCATTGTTCCTCCCACACGATTGCTCTTTTCACAAAAAGGAAAGCAACCAACCAAAGGAAACCAAAAGGCAAAATCAATGTGGAAACGCGGTGGAAATCAACGTCGAAACTTGTCCACGAACGCAATTGGAGTGGTTTTGTGCTGTTGCTGCCATGTCGGCTTTGTGCGTTGTGGTGTCTCGGTCAGTTTCTGAACCAAGCGCTGGGAACAAGCACTCCATTGGTTCATCATGGGCGAATCATACCGTGGTGGAAAGAAGAATAGGACCAGATCCTCCAACCCCACCCACCCACCTTGCAGTATGCTTTACGACCTTCAAGACCCCTTTTCGCGATCTTTAACAGCCGCCAACAAAACGACGTTTGGAAAAGATCCCCTGAACACCACTCTGATGCGACCAAACGCTTACCACGTTGGTTGCCCAGATATCAAACGACTCAGCGACGAGCACAAGGTTCTCAAAACGACCCCAGAACCGACTCAGCAGAAAAAAAAGAACCGAGCAACAAGCCTGCAGCAGACACCAAGTTAAAGACGGATCTAAATCAACCCTTTGAATCGCTAGAAATGGCAAGCGTCCTCCGATGGAGTTGTGCACAGACAGAATTGGATGGCTATCTTCCCACGCTGGCACACGCGCCGTTTCTGGAGCATTCCCTACACCATCCAGAGAAGGTGGCGGTGGTGTTTGAAGAAACGAGTATGACGTATGGGTATCTTCGTCGCGAGTCG
>JAMFLO010000429.1:0-26865 GCA_027475765.1 Paralagenidium karlingii
TTCCTGACATCTCATGAGACTGTTGGGTTGTTTGTATAACATATCAGATAGATAAACCTCACTTATTATCCTTTTAGGAAAATATCCACTTCGTCACAATTCCTTGTGTGCAGTGAAAAAGCACATAAGCGTGACAGAGTTCCGTAAAACTTGCAGCGACTCTGTGGGCTCACTTGCCGGCGTCTTTCGTCAGTTCCCGTGGAAGTGAGCTGACTCTGAGCCAACAAGTGACGAAGTTCCGCAAAACTGGTATAGTGAAGACAATTGATTCTGAACGTTCGATGGCGTGAAGGAAGAGCGATCCAATCAGAAGCATCCAACAGTACACCCAATATTTGCGCGGATCGTTCAATACCCGCCAGTCAAAGAACTAGGGGACAACTGAAAGCTCTGCTCGTTTCTGACAAGAGCTGTTGTCGAAAACAGATCACTTTACGACATCGGTCATTATCTCGAGTTGCAATCCTGTCGTTTCGAGTAAACTTGTCTTTTTATCTTTCAAAAACAGCGGGTGATCCGATGGTATCCGAGGCAATTTGTGGAGAGAGCGAACTACACACTTTGGAAAGTGTCTCTGGTTTCATTTGCAGCCAGCGATGAAGTCCATTCTGCCGTGGCAGAAAGAACAAAATGACGAATCGTGCGTTCCTGACTTGTGCATGTGACTAAGCACTCGATCGTACGCGATGGTAAGTTTGCGGAACATTGGAACCCATTTGTCAGGGACAGGGGCGGCAGGATTGATTCCAGCAAAGAATGTATCGTCTGCAATAAGTCCACCAATGGGACCCAGTGAATCTCCAAACGACGCAGTCAAACCAGACCAAAATACCGAGTGCTCACATGACCGGTGTCCAGTCGTCTTTGCTTGGTGTCCAGTGAGTCTTGTCAAGTCGGTGAAAGAATTCGTCCGAAAAGAGAAAGTTCATTAATCAGAAAGCCTAGTGTCGCGTCTTCTTGTCGCTTGCTTTGGTTGTTTTGGCAGGGCCACGACTTGCATGTCTTCATGGTATCCGCAAAGAAGAGCAATATATATATACTGTGTGCTATTCGCTTTGGGCCTTGCTTATTGTCGACGGTAGCACTCAGCTCGCAAATCGGTCACGCACCACTGTTGGTGTGGTTCAACGAGACCAATAGGTTGGTTGGTGGTGTTCCATCCGCACACAGCTCTCGTTCATCGCGGTGGCGAAACGTTATCGTCTGGTGATGGTGGCGCGCGAGCCCATTGCTGTGTTTGGCGGGTGGAACTGTGAGCGCTCCCTGCTTCATCGGCCTGTTTGGTGCACTGGATGGATAACGCACGGTCCGCTCGCGTCTTTCCTGTGCTGACCGTTTGGCCAATGGA
Source organism: Paralagenidium karlingii (assembly GCA_027475765.1). Taxonomy (NCBI): domain Eukaryota; phylum Oomycota; class Peronosporomycetes; genus Paralagenidium; species Paralagenidium karlingii. Next base: position 1,349 of record JAMFLO010000429.1, read on the forward strand.
TAGCTCGCATGAGCGCACGTTTGCTTCATGCGAGCTGATAAGAAGCACCCTCACTGTCAAACCCGCCTGCGTTGAAGTAAGTATTGCCATTGATTATCAATCATTGAGGCCTAGGAGTTCTCTAGTGCTGTCGATCTGAGAGAACTTGACCGCGAATCGCGGTATTTGAAGGCGATATGTGATCCATCGATTGATCTCGTCTCGACCCCACTCATCAACGCGAACACTTTGCTATCCGTTGGAACTCATTCTTGTTCATCTTAGAAGACACTTTGAGATATGTTTCCTTGGGTTGTGTGCCATTTCTACTGTGTTTGTTCACAGAAGTTGAGATCTGGAATCAAAGTCCTTTTTCCAGTTTGGAGTCGATACCGATACTCGTTTGCGAGAGACTCCCTCGCACTCGATTCTGCAAATATCAACACAATCATCTCTCCGTTCACCATTGCATTGCATACTCTTGTTGTTGGAGTGAAATCAAGTGGTAGCATACCAAAGTGATGCAGCAAGACAAAAGACTCGGTGAGTTTGTATTTGGTGACGGTACTAGGAGTTGTCACCCCCTCATGAGGACGAGAACCGTTGGCGGAGGCGAACAAATCGTTGTGCTGCAACCAAAAGAGCCGCGATTTGAGGATCTGCATTAGAGATTCCATGGTCTCAGTTGGGTCCAAAGTGAGGTGAAACATCCCGAATGGACTCAGAATGTTGACTCCGAAGCGGTTTGGAAGAGCAAACTGCATCAACTCACGATAACTGAGGAAACCGTCACCGTCAAGATCAAATCGCTTCAACAGATCGTTCAGTGTATCTGGTGGGAAGACAAACCCTTTGTCGCACAACAACTTCTCAACAGTCTGCATCGGCAAAGCCCCAGTTCTCTTGGGATCGAGTGCTGTGAATGCCTTTTGCATCAAATGATAACTGTCGCAGATCCGCCTCATCTGACCATCTAGGCTCTCCGAGGCAAAACTCTGCTTTGCGATAAAACCTTCAAACAGGGAGTAAAAGGAATCTGCAGGCTCCTCGAGATGAGTATAAGCGCTCCGCTGGAACTCCCATCTGATGATTCGGGCGAAAACGATTCTCACAATAGCAGAACCTGGAGTGATTGCTAGTTTCTCCTTCAGGAGCTGTTCGAACCTGCTCGAAGTCATGACATGTTCATCAACGCAGCCAATCGAACGCCTCACAAGCCGCTGCAAATCGCACTTTCGGGTCTTCTTGGTCACAGCGCTGGCAAGAACTGCACTTCGGATTTCGTACTCCACCAGCTCTATACGGAAGCATATAGCACGAGCAATCGTAAGCAGAGACGAGTGCTTGATTTGCGGCTGACTAGATTTCAGGATCTCAATTGCTTGAGTCTCTTTCTTTGTTAGTTCGAGTTGCACGCCGTAGCTGGCCAAGGACGCAACAACCTCGCTGCTTGTTGAACGATGTTCAGGCGGAGACTTCAGAACAGCGAGGAGTGGAACGTTGGCTGCCAATAGCGCAGTGAACAACTCATCAACACTTTGCCACGCTTCGTGCGCTACTCTTTCCTGCTCTGAAGCCCCGATGTCCATGGATCATCAACCAGATGAAACTGCCAAAACGGGAGAACCACATCGCAATTCTGACATCAGAAACGTGTGTATTTATGACATCAGTATCAATAGCATACAGTACGAGAATAAATTACGGAACCAATCCAAAGCTCTACAGATCCATTTCAAACACTCCTTCGCTCGGATTGGAGCTCTGTCGCTCTGAACATGCTCGGTGCCGTGATCGGCGACCAGATCGTCGGCTGCCTCTCTTTTGCGAGCGGATAAACGCCAAATTGTTGTAGAGCGCGTCATCATCATAGTCTTCTTCAATCTGTGAATGATGATGATCCACCGTGCGTTGGGCAGTCTCGATCTGTTGGGACTCTGTTATTGTTAATGGCTCTCCATATTCACTGTCTGAATCCGAACCACTTTCCGTCTCTTCTTCGAGTGAATCAACGGAAACGATCATCTTCCATGAATCACGTTGTTCTTCTTCCGCCATTGCGGCGATACTGCGCAAGAGACTAATGCTCTCTATCCAATTGGTGCCTCCGATCATGACTTGTTTGCTTGAGATGTTGCTGCCAGGTTCCAGTTGTTTCTGAGACAGCAAATGATCAAATGACTGTTGTTGTGCTTGCAGCCCTCTTTGGTGCACTATACTGTATTGCGACAGACCCTAACCCTTATCTCTCAGTTTGAGAATGTTCTTGTGGGATTCCTGATCACGCGCTCTTGATTGGCCCATGCAGCCTTGGAGACAGACCAATGATCTCTTTCTCATCGGGCCAGCTGGTCTAGGAGAGATCATGATTGGCAGAAATATTAGGAGTGGACTTCTGAGCTGGCAAAGGAATCTTCTCGTGGCATTGCTTGGTCATGCTGCACATCACCCAAACACAACACACAGGTGAGGGAACTCTCCGCTTAGAACTAAAAGACCAAGAAGATCAATCCATAAATGGCCCACCAATCACCCTGAAGGACACATGGAAGGCATCGTCAGCATCTCCCGCTAATTCCTGCATTCCAGTCACGATTCTCTGGGCTTCGTGCCATCTCCAGAAAAACGCAAGCTCAGGCAGCTCAACTTGCAGTGCTGAGCAGCATAGTACAGTACAGTGTACAGTAATCCTTCCTATACAGTAACTAGGATGGGATTGTCACATCTGAACAGATCTCGGGAGCAATGCTTCTGGAGAATCATCTGTCTGTCCACACCTGAGACATCTGATGAGGCCAACATAAACAACAGGATTCTGATCCTCTGAGTCATAAACCATGGAGGAGAACCGGTTCGTGGACCGGTCAGGTTGTCCTTTTCGCGTATGAGTTGAAGTTGGTCAAGTGAGCGGCGCGTTGTGCACACGTGTGGATTGTTTCGCCAGCAAATGATCAAACCTTGATCATCTTTAATGATGAGCGTAACCAATTCGTCGTTAATTGCTATTCCTCTGCACGAAATGAATTATTGAGAAACCGTCAGTGTTTGTGTGTTGCAGTTACGCCACCCGTTTTCTCACTGCTGTCGTTACGGCGTGCAAGTGCAGCACGCACACGTTCACAATGGAGTCGCACGACGTCAGGACGGTCAGCTTTGTGACGCCTTGGCCCGATGTTTCGGACAAGAACGCGATTCTCTTTCGAGCCAAAGAGCAGCTGGTAGCCAGGCTGCACGCATGGGAAGCCGATGCCATTGGAAGTGGGCGGCGGGCACATGGTGAATCTCCAACGGTAACTTGTGGAAGTGATCTCGAAGTGATCACCGATGCTCCCAATGCTCCCCATCGACAGTCTCTCTCGCTCTCTGCGGAGATTGATGATTTTTTCAGCAACTGCTTGGCGCAAGTGATTCAAGAGCGTGAAAGCGACTACGTCAACGTCATGAGTGACTGCATTCGGTCCCAACTATTCGAGAAGCAGCAGCAGATGGATGCGTTGCAGCATAAACTGAATGCGACGGAACTAGAGAACACCAATCTGCGAGCCAAACTCGACCGAAGAATTGCTGAAAGTGATGGGCAACGCAAAGAACACTACAAGCAGATTGTGATGCTGAAGGAGCTGGTGGCTAATGATCGGCGGGATCCTCGTCTACTCCGAGTTTTGGATGAGGTGATGACGGCCAACTCATTTGTACGACTTGGAGATCCCATCAGCAACAAAAGCGATCGTATCGAACAACCAGTTCCATCCCAGAGACTACTAGATCACACATCAAATGACTTGCGCCGAGAAAAAGAGAGGCTTGAGAAGCTTGCAGAACACGCGACGTAAGCCACTTGGCTCAAGGTGTCATCTCTCGGATGCCGACTTACTCGTCTGTGTTTTTACAGAGTTGAAAACCAACGCCTGCGTGAGCAAGCTGCTGCGTTGACTCATGAGCTGGAAGAAATGGATTGGTGGTTCATGACCCCCCATGGTGGTATCCAGCTTCGACAAAGAGTGATCGAAGCTGTCTATCGGACAAAATGCTCATGGGAGAGTGTGGGCGCGTCCGTTGTGGAGTTTCTCAACAGCGATTTGATCTGGCAAGCTGTTGAAACCAGTGCACGAGTGGAGAAAGATCGAATCCCTCGAGGATTTGAGGCGCTTCTGCTCCGAGTTACGGAGATGGAGAGAACCCATCGATTGTCGCAGCATGACCAGGCAGATCTAGAAGAGGACCATCAATCTCAGAAGTCAGTTGCTCAGGTTTTGCGGCGACTTCCGATTAGGCTTTCGTCTCAAATGGTCCCGTGTCACATTTGTGATGGCATTGGATATATCTACAAAAGCGGAAGCGGAAGGTATCCATCAGAGACAACGTTAGGCTCGGAATCGTATTTGCGGAAGACACTTACGCAAGTATTGGAACTCAAGCGGTCACTCGATGACACAACACATCGTAAGAGTATGGTCGAGACTCAGCTACAGACTGTGCTTGCGTCCAAAGCGATGGTGGAGGAACAGCTAGACAGGGTGACAGCAACGCGCAGGAGTGCTCAAACAAAAGAGGTCCAAGTGAATATGGATGACGTTGACGCACAAGCCTGCATAGAAGATCTTGGTGAAGGATACAATAGATTGTCATCCTCGAGAGCTGCGAAATGCACCGCTCATTATGAGAGTTTCATCATCGAGCTGAAGAATGAAGTTTATGAGCAAAGCGCTACGATCGTGACACTGAGAGAAGCATTGGCTGCTCTCCAGCAACGACTGGTCGACTTGCACCGAGAAGATCTCTTGGAGAAACAACCATCAGAGATCGAATACTCAATGTCGTTAAGAGATCACAAACAGAGCAGCGAGATCACTAGCCTCAAGCCCACTGTTGACCTCGAAATGCATCCAAGTGTCCAAGCCACTGAAATTGATGAGTTGACATTTGAACCGCACACTGAGCGGAGTTCCACTGTGAGCCGGCTTTCATGCAGAAGAATTTGCACAGGCGGAGAGGGCGATATTGTCAATGAGTATAAAACCCAGAGCAGGATCACAAACAAGTGCTATTCGCCAGGAGTCGTGACCAAGTTTGTTGAACGGTCAACGGCTGCTGCAAAGGAGATGAGTGAAGTATTGCGAGCCGAGTTGATGGTTCGACGGTATTCCGAAGCTGTGATACGGGTTCAGCAAGAGCTGCAGAGGCAGAAAACGCTGTCTTGCTTGGTGGAAGCTCGCGACGAAGAAAAGAGAAAGATGACCGTACCAAATACTGTAGTCGTGGCCAGTGATGTAGTGATGACAGTGTCATCTGGCGCCAAGGAGCTTTTCAAGGCCCTGACAGCGTCACAAAATGAGTTGGCCAATATGCGGCGTGCCTCCCAACGAACTATCACTGTTCAAACCGACCGCATCATGACGTTGACCACCCACTTGAGTCACTTGTCCGAGGAGCTCTACATGATTCGTAAACGAGCACTAATTGACGCTGAATTCTGGGAGCTAGAAAGCAAGAAAACGCATACTTTGAACGAAACCCTGAGGCTTGATAATTACAATCTTCGGACCAAACTGTTGGAGGTTCAAGGCCATTCAGAAGAACAAGTCAATCCATTGAACACTCCATCTTTCAGCTCGTGCGTGTTGTGTGACAAGCACACATTCCGGGCGACAGCAATCATCTCTGACGAAATGATGAAGCTCCAGGGCCACAACAAAGACGTTGCAGATGCTGCGACTCAGATCGAGAAGAAGAAGATTACGATGGCAATCTCAGAGTTGAAAGATGCGTTTGAGATGCTGAGCAGGACAGAACAGCAGCAATTGAAATTGTTGTTGCTGCCTTTCGATTCCTCCGACATGAAACCCGAACCGGCAATACATCGCATCGAAGCTGTGACTGACGAACAACCAACTGACAAGGATCTTCACCGCGATGCGCCCAAGATGGAACTCGATCAGCAACGCCATGGCCAACCCAATCAAGAGGATGCTGGCGATCTCAATGATAGAGAAAACGACGTCACCAGAGAGTCCGCGCTGATAAAAGAATTGAATTCACTGTTTCAACGAACTCGGGCCATCAAACACCAACGGGCATTGACAAACTGGAAGATCCTCCTTTTCAGTTTTCGAACGATGCGAGACGCAGCTCGCTTGGAAGTGGTGATGTTTGTGCTTTGAAAAACTGCCGTTTACATGCTGATTATTCCCATCTTTTGTGATGTAGATGAAGGTGGAAGCGTCGCGCACCTACAGCGAAAGCAACAAAAGCAAACCCCTTGCGACAGAGAGGAACCGGTGTGAGAGAGAACGTAAATCATTCAGCATTCGGAGCACTATGCAGAAACTTTTGCGCTTCAGGGAGGATTCTCTCGATGCGACCTTTCATGAACAAGAGGAGTTCCGCCAAAACTGCGTGCTGCTCCACGACAGAGTGAGTGCATCGTCGACTACGTACTCGACTGGGATACTGTTGTGCTTATCCTTTGGGTATCCAGCTCATCCAAACCGCAACACTATTCCTGGTGGAAATCGATCGAGCCAATTGTGGAGAATGCTCAATAAGCAGTCCTACAAGGAATAGTCCACGTCCGTCCAGCGCTGGCAGGTCAAGAAGTCCATATCGCTTCCACTATCCGTCGTCCCGTATCAACTTAGGCACCCTTCCAGCTTCACAAAAAATCCCGACAGCACATTTCCCTCTTAATCAGCGGGACGACGACAGCACCCTCCAGGCAGCTTTTGATGTGGGTACGTCACGATCAGAACGTTTGGGACTTGCAGCAGAACGTATTGAGAGCGGTCGACATGGGCCAACACACTCGTCTGTGAACGTAAACGACTGTTTTTCTGTGAGTACCCATTCTCCCGTTCTTGTAGCAGAGCAACGACTTGCACAGCGAGGCGACATGGAGGAAGGAGTGAGCAATCCCGAGACTCCTTTATCCTCAAAGACAGGTCCCCTTGTGTCAATATGTGAAGTTGATCTAGTGGAACGCACTCCGAAGAATGAGCACCTCAGCACACTGCCCAATGCTCGAACGCCAATGAGACCCTGGTCGTCACCTCCCACGACAAGATCATATCGTCAGTCACCACGAGTCCGTGAGGGAATGATTAACAAGGATCTAACAACAGAAGCGAATCGTTGGTGAATCTGACTGATGACAATCTCCCCTTAAACGGCGTTTCTTCCAAGAAGCCTATTTGCTTGATCACTGCTGCTTCTTCACTACTTGCTGAACTTCCATGGAGGTCTGCTTCGCCTGTTCTTCCGAGCGCATCATAAACCGATCTGAAGCCCAGCACACAAGGAAATAGAGCGATCCGAAGGGCAGTTGAGATGCCAGCAGCTCAGCATACTCTTGGAGCATGGTGCTGCGCTGGTACAGACCATAGCCCCACCAGGTAGACTGAAGAAGAGTGAACGCAAAGCCCGATTTAAACGCTGGCAAAGCAATTGCTGTTCGCTGGATGAAAAGGACTGTTGCCAGTGAGATGCCCATGGAGAGTACTTCAAATCCTGCGCCAAATCCGATACCTTCGTCGCTCTGGTGCATGCGTCTAAGCGTAGCAAAGCTCATGAAGCACACGAGCGCGGCGATTTTGGACAGAAATGACTTCCAGAGGGTGTTGAAGTAGACGGTCTTGGCATAATGCTGCAATACTTGTTGCACTGCTTGCTGCTCAGATGGCTGGTGATTTGCGCGCACCATTACTCGTATGAATGAATGATGTTTGGTGAGTGGTACAGTGTACCATTCACTGGCCAAAAGACACGCGACACCTGTGTCGGATTTAAGCGGGACAATGAGTGGCAGGTTGGTTGTTTGGCAAACGTGAAGCTCTGATGTCGCGAGGTGTTTCTTTCTGCGATTTGATTCACGGAAGACTCTGGCGCTTTGGACTGGTCTGTCTCTTTGTGTGGAGTTGCTTGTTCTTCTGGAGTGCCATGCATCTCCGAACGCAGGAAGAGGAAGGTATCCATGCGGACATCGTGGTAGTCGGCGGTGGCTTGGCAGGTGACTCTGCGTTTTGGAGAGAGAGGAATCGATCGAGGATTTGACAGATTCATTTTTCGTGATTCAGGGCTGAGCGCGGCTGTTGAAGCGGTCGCTTTGCAACCAAACGCAAAAGTCATCTTGATTGAGAAAGAGCCCAGTGTAGGCGGAAACTCGGCCAAGGCGTCGTCGGGTATCAACGCAGCTCTGTCGGATGAGGATGAGCCAGTGTTTGTGGATGACACCCTCAAGTCTGGAGGTGGTCTGTCCAACAAGCACCTGGTGAACCTTTTTGTGGAAGAGGTGATCATAGTGGCAGAATCTTTTAGTTTCTGGCATGGCTGAAATTTGATGCTGTTGCAACAGACCCGCCCAGGCGTAGGTTTCTTGGAGGCTGCCAGCGTTGACCTCTCGGTGTACAGCCAACTGGGGGGACACTCAGCTAAACGAACACGCCGTAACAAATCCGGACCCAATGTCGGCTTTGCAATTATCAGTGGACTAAAGAAAATGGTAACAGACCATCCCAACGTCGTCGTGATGACAGGCACAACAGCTAAGCGTGTCCTAGCGTCTGACGGGGGATCACCAGTGGTGGAAGGACTTGAGATTGAGGGCGAAGAAAAGAAGCGCATGATTATTCGCAGTTCTGCTGTGATCCTTACGACAGGTAAGTTGGATCCTCAACCTTCTCATCAACCGTCTCACTGAACGCTTGATACCAACGCAGGTGGTTTCTCAGCCAGTGCAGAAATGCTCAAGCGTTATGCACCTGGAATGGAGAAGTTCCCCACAACGAATGGGCCTTGGACTCTTGGAGAAGGAATTCACCTCGCTGAAAGTCTTGGTGCTGAGCTCATTCACATGGACAAAGTTCAGCTACATCCAACAGGGTTTATTAATCCGAAAGACCGCCAAGCACACCAACGTATTCTATGTGCCGAAGCTATTCGAGGATCGGGCGCTATTCTGTTGAATACTGACGGCAAGCGATTTGTTGATGAGCTCACAACGCGAGACTTAGTCTCGAATGCCATGCTTGAACAGCCCAATCGACGTGCGTTTCAAATGCTATTTGATGGAGCTGCAGAGATGGAGTCTTCTCTCATGTTCTACAGAAAGATGGGCCTCGTTAAAAAAGTGGAATCAGTTGCGGAAGCTGCTGCATACTGCAATCTGGGTGCTGAAGCTCTTCTGAAGGAATTGAATGAGTACTCCGCGATCTCCAACAAAGAGAAACCCGATCCGTTTGGCAAAAAGTTCTTTCCCTTCCCGCTGAAGAAGATTAGCACTGTAAACGATGCTGTCCCCATTAACGTAATGGAAGTGGAGCCTGTAGTTCATTATTGCATGGGTAAGTGGCATACCGACCTGACATTTCGTCATGTTTGGCTCATTCGTCTGTTGGGTAGGTGGTGTGTTGTTTAACGACAATGCCCAAGTGCTTCGAGCCGACAAGTCACCAATTGAAGGACTTTATGCAGCTGGGGAAGTGACTGGAGGTCTTCACGGCCAGAATCGTTTGGGCGGCAACTCGTTGGCGGAATGTGTTGTGTTTGGGCGGATTGCGGGAAGAGAAGCCGTCAAAAAGATCAATGCTTTAAGCAGCTGAACGTAATTGTTGGTCACTTAACTCTGAAGTGTTAGAATACAAGAAACACTTGCCGAGTTATGGAACCGGTTTGGGTACGGTTGAAGACTTGAAAGGTCACTTGGGATGGAACAGGGTGTTGTGAGCATGATGCCACAGTCCGTTGAATTGGACGAATTCGAGGACGGCAGTGAAGACCTTGAAGGAGCTGTCACATCAACAGACGCTACGGACGATGTGGGCATGGGGGATCGCCTCCGTAAGTTGAAAAAGAGAGCTTCGATCAGATCGATGATGACCGTGTCTCGTCCCAGTCACAGTAGTGCAAACAATAGTGACAGCGACGATTCCTACGATCCTCAGCAATCTACATTCTCAGAAAAGGGAAAAGAAGCGGGACGATGCAAAAGTGTGGCCTCGACTAAATCTGACATTGACAGCGTTTCGATGGGCTCGTTGCTGGAGGCTTCACCTGTCAACGAGCTGCAACAGCTCAAGCAAACACTGAAGAATCTGGCAATGAGAGATATAACTGTGGAGCGGAGATCATTCATGAAAGTGTTGCCTCGTCGACATTCTGAGATGGATAGCGAAAACGCATCCCACAGGACTCCGAAGGTGAAGCGGTTGGGTGTCTTTCCCATGCCAAGTCAACGCTCGGTACACCAAAGGGATCATTCGATTCACTATTCTACCAAAGTCAATACAATCGACCCCAATGACGTAACAAGTGGTTCATCCAACTCACATGGCAGTCGAGCAGTTCTTAGTGCTTTAAAGGCGCTTCAGGACAAGATCCGACGTCTGGAGGAGGAAAGAGAGTCACTATTACATCAGCACTCAGACTTGAAAGCAAGAATCCGCCAGGTGCGACTCGACACTGCTCAAATGAGAATCCATTTTGTTATATTGCTTAGCAGATACTGCTTGTGGTTGCAATAGCAAGAGGCAGAGATGGCCTCTGTCGAGAAAAAGCGAGCATATGACATCAGTCAGGTCAAGGAGAGTTCTCGCGCTGCGTACGATTCATTGCGCCTCGAACGAGAAGAACTGCGCCTGCAGCTTGCGATGTACGAAGAGCGGAAAAAGTCGTTAGAGAATGAGTTGAAGCACTTCCAATCGCAAGCGACGACCTATCACACCAAAGCAATTGATCTTGACAACCAGGTACAACAGGTCGAGAGACAGTACAAGCGCCTGGTCGCTGATATGGAGACTCAACGAAAGAAATACGAGGATGAGATGAGACTGATGCATGCTCAGATTGAGGAGCTCGAGCAGAGCAAGAAAGAAGCTGTCGAACATGCAGACGAGCAAGAGCGCTTGATGCGAGAGGAAAGAGCGCAGAAAGAGAAATACAGCCTCAAACTGGAGAAATCGGAGCAGACGATTGTCTGTATATCGCAACTCAATGAAAAGCTGGTTCAAAAGCTGTGGGAAGCAATCGAGGATTCAAAGCATCAGAGGAAGCAGCAAATCCGCCAACAAAAAAGGATAGCAGCTGCCAGAGTCAAAATCCCAGTGGCTGAGCGTTCGACAGCTGCAAGTAGAGCGGCGACATCGTCAAGCGCTAGACTGCAGACGAGCTCCTCGACAGCTGAATTCCTGCCGACGACATCTGAACGCAGCTATGTGAGGATGGCACAACATGCCACTTCATCTTCATCTTCCTTCTCAAAGAAGACGAAGACTGGGGCTATGAAGAAGAAAAGTAAACCACGCAAGAACAATTTGCAACGACTCAAAGAAGCCAATCTGGGAAAGTGAGTGACGACTTGTTCTTCAGCTGGAGCTTGGCTTTCACATTCTTTTGTGGATTATGTGCCAGAGACATCCCGTTTTTGATTGGCCAGTCTACGTCTCCTTCATTTTCTTTGATTGCCAACATTCAGGATACACTACGCCAATGTGACACCAGTTTCGCAGTACCAAACATTGGCAGCGAGGAATCGCACCAATCGGATGTTCAGAAAACACTCGTTGCGGCGGCACGATCATTACCCAGATCACCCACTTCGCACCCTGTAATCAGCACCTTCAAAACGTCAAGTGCTGTCTCTGACTCGGCTAGTGACTCAAAAAGGTCCGAACTATTGGAGCAACTGGGTCGGGCGCTTGCCAGTGAAGAGAAGGATTTTATTAAGTTGAATGACAGGTTTGAACGAGTCAAACGGGAGATGCTGACGTAGCAGGGCTAACAGAATGATGGTTTGGTTTGGCTAGGTACAAGGACGCCATTAGCAGAATGGAGAAAGGCGCAGGCATTCTCCAGCCAGCTGAGTCACCCAGTATTCTGGGGCCAATGTTGGACGAATTGGAAGCCAAGAGCAAACAAGTGCAACTCCTTAAACAAGCATATGACAATGCACTGGATCAAGACAGAGTACTTCAAGAAGGTGTTTACAGACCTGTTCGAGTGCATAGCCCAGAAGCCGTTCGACGTAAGACCGTTTCATTACGATTGTTGAATGAGTATCGCCAAATGGAACGAGATGCCAAAGGATCATCGAAAGCCGTACAATTGGCAAATCAGAGCACCGTCGGCTGAGACTAGATCTTCGCGAATTCTCAAGCTATTTGTTTTTTCGCGATGGAAGACGCTGTCGCTGATACTTTTTCAGGTGCTTGTGCTACCATATGCCCAACAGTGTTTAGATATATAGCTTACCAATCTCGCTGATTTCATGACATGCCTTACCACTTCTTGATGTTTTCTTGCACAGAGTACGACATCGTCCACGTTGATGACTTTTCGACCGCAATGGTTAGCAAAATGTTGAAGCTCTTTCGCCATTACTACAAGCGATTCACGTTTCACTCGTGAGGATGCGTCGTGTACCCTTCTTGATGATCATGTATATCACCTTCACACTGCATCAAGGTCAGATCGGCTAGGACAGCGAGGGAGTGTTTGGACATTCCTGGCCTTTTCTTGCCATTACGGTCACTTGGCTGCGCCTCCACTACAACCATTGGTCAGGGCAGGATAATTCCAGTTCCTTACTCACATGAAAGCACCTTGCTCACGACAGATTACTCCAACTGCATGGACGAAGGCCTCCCGCTCCTCTTGCTCGCACTTTTTCTCGTTTCTGCTGATGGCTTTGCTCATCAGAATAAAGGCAAAAATGGTACTGTACTGAACGGACTTGGTTACTGTATGTGAGAAACACAGCACAAGGGTTGTCAAGAACGAATGGCAAATACTGTATGTGCAGGAGATGGGGTTGAAGAATTCGCAATCCACTGAGTGGAAGAGGCCCAACTTGGATCGTTCTCACTGCCCAGGCTCCACTTTAACCAGACAATGTCCAGAATCGTAATAATCCCTATATTTGGAGCATAAATGAAAGAATACATATTTCACTCTGTCAATTGCGCCAAGTATTTCCGTGCCGAGTTTTCGATGATATCGGTGCTACGACAGAATGCGGTAAGAAACGACTCGCTTATCCGACCAAATGGCTTTGCGATGGCACTGATTGGGGGCGTCGCATGCACCAAACAACGCATATGAGTCTGCACATCGCCATTTCGCAGCGTCTCGGTTTCAAAAATCATGCTGACACCACAACACACCCATGAGACTCTGAACGACGAAAACCCATACAAAACCTTACCTGCCAATCTCGTCGTTCCGAACCACATTCACGTCTGGTTCAGCTGGATATAATTCATCTGAAGCAATGTTCTCCCATACCAACACAGAGCGCTTTGGTGTGACATAGCGGTGAACAACGATGTATGTATGCATGAACACTGCATTTTTCTCGTCTGAGAGTCGAAGGAGAGGCGCAATGATGCAACCGTATCGAGTGTTCTCGTCGACTTCCATCAACCGCTGCATCAGAGATAGGGAAAGAACAGTTAGTTGAGATTGATGAGTTCTGCGGCAGAAAGAACTCACTTCACAGCGAATGAGCCCCTTAAACTGTGGGGGAATGTCAAGCTGAAAGTTGAATGATGTGCGCCATGCCGCCTCACACACTTGGTCGTGCCGAAACCCCTTGAGCTTCTTGGCGCGGATGAGCTTGATCTCCATATCAGGTCCATTAGAGCTCAGTTTGATGTCCAAATGGGGAAAGGATCGAATTGACCCAGCAAATTCACGATCTGCAAACTGCATCACCATCTGAAGTCGCGATGACACAATATTCTTCAAGCATTGTCGGCGAAGCTCCGTGTCGGATGGCAAGTGATGAAACCAATGCTGAATACTTCCGCTATCATTGGTAGAGGCCTGGTTCAGTTGAGCAAATACTCTCATGTGAGTCATCTTACACACAGAATGAACTGGTGTCATTGACCCACCGAGTTGTACACGATTTGTTGGGATGAATTTGCAAGCTCGCCGTGGGACGACTGCGTCAGACTGGAGTCAACTGAAGAATCATCCTGTTTCTTCCGTTTGCGATGTTGGGAAATGGCTTCGGTCATCTCAACTTCACTCTCGCTCGATGTCCGTCCTGCATATTGCCTGCCCTGTTTCATCCGAGCCATTTCTTCTTGAAGCTGCTGAACCTGCAGTCGAAGGCGAGCAAGCTCTTCCTGTTTATCAACATTCCACCTTTGATGAGCACTCATTCGCTCTCGCCAATCCTCCTACCAGTTGACACCTCACCTTTTGCCTATTGCGATGCTTCCGTGCAGATTTTGCCACCTGCGCTCTCCTTCGAAGTTTTTTCTCCTCTTCGGTTAGACTTTTGACGGGCGCAGTGAGGATTTCCTCTGGATCCTTCATAGTATCGGAATCCACTTCGTTAATGTTTGGCGAGGAAGTCCGCTTGACACAACTTGCGCTTGCTGGTGTGCCGTGACACAGTCTATTGTCAGAGGCGTTATTGTTGTTGCTGAACGACCCCGGGATGACCGGCTTCCCAAACTCTTCCTTAAAGTTTCCATTTCCGTTTGACATCCCTTCTCCCACCGAAATGCGGAGATTTTGTAAATCTGGATGTGACTGCTGTGGCAGCATGGACGTCATCGTCGGGTTGACAAACCCAATGTCAAACTCTGGAACAGCCGTTGGAGGATAGACGCCCATGATCATAGACGACTCGTCCATCATCTCGGACTCGTCCGGTGCGGTAAGAAGTGGATAGAGGTCATCACCCACGAGATCGCGCATGTAAGCCATCGCTCACACAAAAAGAGAAACAGCGTCAGAAAAGGTGGTTGATCGATTGCTGCGTCGCGCTTGTGGTCCAGTTCACACAGGAACAACCAACTCCCCATTCGACGGTACCAAAACGGTATCTTGCACGGTATAGTACTCAGAACGATGTGGGCCGGGTCTGGCTCCAATGGACAGTTCGAGGGAGACCCATAGAGCCCGCCTGCACTGATTGGCCAATGTCTTCATTTTTGCCCAACAGGCATCCTGCTGAAGAGTATGATGCAACCCATGATCCGGGATGGCAAGATGCGCATTGGTGTGGAAGAGGTGCTCTTACGACTGAGAAATGCAGTGGAGAGGCAGATAGAAGCGTGTCAGGATCCGAAGCAGGTGGTGAGACAGCATTGGTAAGCAACAGCTCATGACAATGAGTTGACATTCGTCGTGTCCAGCTTTCAACAGTACTGGAGCATCTCGCGCAACGGAGCCAAGCGATGATCCGCGAAGAGCCGTCGTTTTGGCAGCTTCGAGTTGTCGAATACATCAGAAAACAGATCAAAGATCGCTTGAAGACGAATCTTCAAGACTGGAAGTCGTACATGCAAGTCCCACTGACCAGTGACGCGTTACCAAAACTGGATGCTGTTCAACTTGATGACTCTGACCAGCTTGAAAGGAGCATTTGTGCCACCTTCGACAAAGCGATCAGCGACACGCTGCATGCAATAAAACTTTTGGAGCTGGAAACCTTTGAAACCAGCGAGGAAAACTCAGAAGAATCGACGCTCCATTTGATTTGGAATGGAGTGCACTCCGTTTTGGAAGACAATCGAAGCGACGAAGAAGAAAACGGCCAAGATGACATTGATGTGGGATCGTTTGATGCTGTCACGCTTGATGAATTTAATGGGGCAAACGAATTGGATTCTCAGAATAGGTGGGGAAAATGCAAAACGCGACAGAATGAATTCTGACTCTCACGCCTTTTCCTCCTTTACAGCACCCCTTCCTTTGAGGAGATCGCGAGTCTTCTTGAACAAATCAACGCGATCGACGTCCATAAGCGTCGAGACGCACTCATGATCATCACTGACGTACGAACGTGGGGACATGGACGTTTGCTGTTTCACGTCATGCTGAACAATTCATGATCATGATAGATTCCTGTTCTCGAGCTTATTCAATCATCCGAGCACTTTTCCCTTCTTTGCTCTGGTTCCTCGGCATCTCTTTTTGATTCAGATTCGCTCGTTGCAGATCGTGCTGCCCGTTTGATGCTTTGTATGGTCCATCAAGTGGAAGATGCACAGCATTGCCTTGACATTTTCGTGACCCTGTGCTCAACAATGCGGAGAGAGTTTGAGAACGACAATCTGCGATTGAAGCCACACCTTTTTTTTGGAAGTGACCATAGAGTTATTTCAACTCTAAACGGATATCGACTTCTTCATTTTGCCGCAAGAAGACTAGCAGATTGCTGGGTTTATCTCCAACTGGACAGCATTGCTCATGCCCTCATCACTGCTTTCACTCTGATTCACTCAGAGATGATAGCTCAAATGTCTGATGAGTCAATTGTTGATGTTTTAACGATATTTGGCTTTTTGGACGGTGAATCGGTATGCTGGTTCCATCGTTGGCTGCTCAAGTGCCCAAGTAGGCCCCAGTTTTTTTTGTGTCTTGACGAGAGCGGACTGTTCCATGCACTGGTGCACAGTGTTTTTCATGCATCAAGAGTCTTCGAACACCAACGGCATCCATGGGAACGTGCTATGATCGTTCGCCAACTGTTGCGCCAGGTTATTGTTGCCTTCCTTTCCCCGTCATTGAAAGTGTTCCGCTCACATCTACAAATGCTTGACAGCGCACAAGAATCCTCTCGGTTCTGCTTGAATACAAAGCGGGAAGAGAAATGCTGCGAGCTTGGAACTCGAAGCAGGCGCCTCAGCTCTGCTGTTGGGAGCGGAAAACTGATATAGCATTCCAATCAAACGACTCGATGAATGGACTTGTAGTTCGCTTGAACGGGGTAAGTTGTGCGGGTATGGTCCGTGGCAGGTCAAGAATTGGGTCAGGTCACACTTCAGGTCATTGGGAGCTCAGGGTTAACGGATGGGTCATAGCACCCTCTTTCACCCCTCACCCACAGGTTCGCTCCACCGTTTTGATCGAACGGGGCTCCTAACTCGTAAGACAGCGAGATGAAGGAGGGTTTTATTTGAGGCATTCCGTCGCATTTTTGGATGGACCTCGTGAGGTGTACGATGGGACCCAACCTGATTCTTGACCCTTAACGGACTATTCGAGCTCTGTGCTGGTTGATGCCACACATACGGGTCTTTTTGACATCTCAATCATCTCAGCAGCGACTGGCTTCGTCGGTGTGCAGGCGCGAAGCAGGCCAATATGAGAAACATCTTGGCATTGCTTATTACTTGACGGTTTTGGTAAGTGTATGCTTCCATCATGTGAATGAAGAGAAGATCTGAGTACCTTGCCTAGTTGCTTTTGAGGGAGCCAACAATCCAGCATTGGAACAAGCAGTGGATTCGAAGTCTGCACAGATACTTGCATGCAGTTCCCTCGACTTGGCTCCACCTTCCGCTATTGGTAAGCGTATGACTTGGCTCCTATCATAGCTGCACTTGAGAATGATCATGTTCGTGGTGATTACTGTGAAAGCTGGTCACCTGTATTGAATCAGAGAAGATGCCCTCATACGACTCTGATCACTTTTTGTGGAATCCTGGCGAAGATAACATGGACTATTTCGTGGGTGGTCTGAAAAATGATCTAGCGTGGAACCTGCAAAATGCGACAGTATCTTGGTGTTCCCTACGACGCGTGTGCTGGAGTTTCATTCCCGATATTTGGTATTCTCTTATGCTTGTGAATGCATCTGGGGTACCTGCTATATGCCGATCGACCCATGTGTTTCTCCGTCATTACGATGCTTCTCAACTCGAGTATGTGGTATCGGAGAATTGGTGCACTTGGAGCTCTTTTGCTGCGCTGGTGCAACTTCCAATGGTGTATCGGTTTCTGCGACAAACAGATTTGCATCACAAACTTCACGAGCTATACTCAAAATGCAAGTCGGATGGAAATGGTGACCTTTGTGACTTGGCCATGAGAGTGTTACTCGCTGTGTGTGGGAGCACAAGAGGATTCCTTGATATCTTATTGGCCGGGTACTCCTCTTTGTGCCTCACTTTTGCGAAGAGGGAACGAGACAGAGAGGAAAAGCCATATGAGATGCTTCTTCTGCAGCTGCTGAATTCTCGTCAGTGTGCTGAAGTATTCTTTCAATCCGAAGGCTTTTGCAGGGAAGTCCAATGTACAATCTCGATTCTGTTGGACGATGCTGATTGCACTCTTGCTCTCAATTCGGATAACGACGAAGCTCCGTACAATTTGAGGAGAGCTATTCGAAGTTTGAGGTGGATTTTCAACTGTTTGTGCACTTCGCACGCGGCTGCAGGCGTCTTGGGAAATCCTTTGGTTGCTGCAATGCTCCAGGGGGCCGCTCGGCATCACAAACTTGGACATTGCTCTCAGAACAGTCTATTCGAAGACCGTTGCTCCATACTCCTTCAAATGGCTTTATGCCTGATTGGGACTATCCCAAATTCGATTGAAGCTTGGTCGCTTGTGGCTGACTGCGTTCAGTCTGCAGATGCGGCGCCAGAGGAATCATTAGTGCAAGCATCTGGCCCGTGCTCGTTTGTGGCACTTCAGATCAACGAGGCATTTCGAGTGAAAAGTGGACCCAAAAACCCAGTTTTTTCATTACTCTCAACGCTTGACGATATTCGAGATGCACCGATTGGGATTCCCACATTTGTACAGTCTGCATCCCATGGCGACCATCGAGCAAAACCAGTGGAAGTTGAGCGTATATCTGGTTTGATGTTGCGATCGCTGCACGACTCGTGTGCAGCCGCCGCAGCTCCCCTTGATTTCGTAACGCTAACTAAATTGGCGTGGGATCTAGTTGAGGAACTTGAAAAACGCGAGTTTCAGCTTAATGACTCAGGGCCATGGCTCAGCGAAGCTTTGGGCAATGTGGTTTTCGAAATGGTGATGAGTGGAAAGAGCAAATTTGACTGGATACCTGTGAGTTTTCCGCGCTCAATGCTTGAATCGACGAGACCCAGACCTATTCGGACAGAATATGATCGCAAACTAGTGCACTGCTGGTACACAAATCACTGCAATGTGCTTGGTTTATCGAGTTTGTCGACATTGCTTCACCAGTTGATGAACAATTACCTGGCTGACATCATAGATTGCTTTCCTTTGAGTGTGCTGATGCTTCTTGGCGAAAATCGACGAAGAGAAGATATCTCGTTATTCATTGAGCGTTGCTATCACAGTCCGATGTCCATATACTTGTGGCACTCAAGAGCTCAAGGTATTCTGGGTGACAAACTACCGCAACTGGCGCTTGTGCTTGTGGCTGATGCTACTGAAGTGATCTTGGAGAAAGAAGCACCACAGGTGAGTTTTATTGAGAAGAGTGTTCTTTGTCTCGTCCTTATCCCTCTCATGTAGTTGGTCAGGGTGCTTCAGTACTGCGACTGCACTATTCTCTCGTTGGTCTTATGTTGGCTTCCTCAAGTCTTCTGGAACCATCTGGCATGGCGAGAGATTGCCATTTATCTTTTTATGTTGTTACTCTATGGCGCCGAGTTTCAGGTATTTAACTGGATGCATGGCTGATGATGATGTTGTGCTTCTGATTGCACTCGTGCTGAAGGTATACACGCTTGTTGCCATTGTCATGCATCTATCACCACAATTACTACGCCTCGGTTCAAGAAGGAGAAGCCTCCAAGACTGCCTTCGGCTTGACCTCAGCCATTTCCGATTTTTTGAGTGGAAAGAGCTCATTCAACAACTCCGGAATGACTATCACGAACAACTAGAAACGCATCTTTGGGATCTAGACCCTAACAAGGCTCCTTTCCATCCAAACGATAAACCATAAGTGCTTGAGGGGCATCTCGGAGGCCGTTTGATTCCGGTTCATTGTGGTTTTCACCCTTTTACTTCTCTGCACCTCCAGATTGGAATTCTGGGGACACCATCATATGCTCCGTCAAAGTGATTCCAAGCAACAGACATCCTGCATCCTGCCCAAGGCACTGTACACTGCCGTTCATGAAGAAATGGCCTCCGTAACGGTTGTTTGTAAGCTCCAGTGTTGACGTTCTTCAATACAACAAGAACAGTTGCATGAGCTAATCTTGTCGTTGCCCAAGTGGCAGCCAGTCAGGGCTCAGCTTCCATCAGAATGCTCAATCTCACAGCGCAAATCGACCAATCTGTCGTTGAGCAGACGAAGGACAAACACTGGGAATGGAACGAATCGAGTGCGCCCCACAACCACCTGCTCGATCGTCCCGAAAACCACAACGCTTTGACGCTCCGAAGGTCATCAAGCGACATGCGCCTTCGCCTCCCTCAGTGTGAGTTGTGAGTTCCAATGTCCTGGTTCTATCAATTGTGACCATCTTACTATAGGTTACCACCAAGTGAAGAGCTTGCAACAGCCATAGATACTGACGTCAAAGCATCACAAACTGGCAGCAAAGAATACAACAACAACCTAGATTTCGAAATGAGTGCAGCACTGAACCAACTCTATCATGACATGCAAAGTGAAAGGAAGAAGAATCAAATGAGGTGAAGCCACATGTCTCCCTTTTCGTTTGGGAGCTCACTCCTCGCTTTTGCTGAATTAGGTATGACACAGTGCGTGAATTGATGCAAGGCAAAGACTCGAAAATCAATGAGCTTGAGGCTTCGTAAGCAAATCCTTTCACGTTCTTTGAATACAGTTGAGTTTCAACTACTTCCCCTCTGTGTCGCAGATTTGCGGAACTCACACATCAAATCCTAGAACTGGAAGGTTTATCGCAAAGGGATATGAATGGGGAGGAATGGCAACAAATGTTTCTGAGTATCCCATCGAGTATAAGACCA
This sequence comes from Paralagenidium karlingii, assembly GCA_027475765.1. NCBI lineage: Eukaryota > Oomycota > Peronosporomycetes > Paralagenidium > Paralagenidium karlingii. The sequence goes on from JAMFLO010000429.1 coordinate 22,004, forward strand.
GAGGAATGGCAGAATTAATGAGAAGAATCTACACGTTGACAACACTGGTCTCTAAGTCTTGATGAGTTCGTGACGCTAGTTTCTCGCTGAATACTTCGTTTAAACCAAGATCAGTTGGTGGACGCATCGTTGTCCGCAAAAAATCCATTTCTTCTTCACAGAGCCTTTTCCAACTTGAAGCAAGACGTGTCCAGTGCTTTTCATCTCCAACGAATGAGAATGCTTGATAGGGGGGTTTCCAGTTCATAATCTCTGCTGATTGGTTTGCCGACTGTATAGCATTTTGATGCCAGTGACTCCGTGACATTGCGAATGCTTTACTTGCAAAACCAGGATCATTGCGAAAATGTCCAGCACTGGCTGCGACTTCCGCCACATCCCAATATCCCCATGTTCCAAGGAATGGACTTGGATGGATACTGAAAAGCCGCGATCCCAATTGATGAATGGCAACGTTTGTGTCAGAAATCAACAAATAAAACGCTCTTACGTTCTCGAACTCACTTGTTGTCTCCAGATCGAAAGGATACAACTTCTGCTTCATCGCCAATAGATCTTGAAGGAGTTCACCGCTATCTTCTCTCAACAACCACTGACGATACAACTCTCTCGCAGATTTGCAGACTGAGATCCACTGCAACATCGGATGGCGGCGATCCAACGAATTTGACGGCATACGATAATCAATACTGTAGGCCAACACTAACAAACGATGATCATACATTTCCCACAGGCGTTCCAAGCATTCTTGAACGCGTTGAACATGTTGAACATCCCTGCCGGCTCCACTCGCGTTTTCTTGCCAATCGTGTAATATGCCTTCGTATTGCTGGCTCATTCGACCAAATTGATACAGCATATCACTGAGGGCAAACATTGATGATGGCGATCTTTTCTCCATAAGAGAATAAGTCTCTTTGATTGGAGACATCAATTCACTCAATGAGACCACCTTATCCCAAAAACCAGAATTCTCAATTGTTTCCCGAACTGCTTCGTTTATGAAAGTTTCTTGGGTTGCAGCGATGGCCTTGATAACATCTTCATATTGACGAACACAATCAACGCATTCAACAAAGGTATCCCATCGTTTGAGAGACGGAAGAGAGAACTGAAGGCTGCTGTCGCCACACGCTTGTCGAACCGCACTTAACGGTGCTTTCTCGCACATCCACTGAACGATCATCAGTACTTGAGCCATTGCCCTGGAATAGGATGTGCATCCTGTCAATATGACCCCGACCAGTACCTTGAGCGTGTGAGCAAAACAAGGCAAGACCAAGAGCCTTCCATTTAGTTGAGCCCCAGCGATGACTTTTTGACACGCTGCAACAGCCAGCGCACTATCTGCAAGTATGGTATGGACAGCAACATCTTGTGAAAGCAATTCAACCAAGCATTTCTCAATCTTGGACGACAGCGTCTCCACAGAAACAGAGTCCTCGATTGTGCTGAGATACGCAACCGTGTGAACGTCGTCTCCATCGAACAACGACAATTGTACGTGACCAGTTCTTCGACTTTTAAGAAAACGAAATGTCACGATCAGCGTTTGACCTGTTCGATCGTTTCTCATGTACCTATGGAGATCGATCTCATTGATGGGGCTTCTGTCATTGAGGTTGACGTCGATAACGCGACAGATCTTGCCGTGGCTGAAGACCCATCCTTGTGGTAGTCCGCGAGACACCATTGCTCTGAAGAGTTGTTGATTGAGCTTTGCGTGATCAACCGGAGTTACTCTGTACATACCAGTCGTGAGAGCCTTCTTGCATAGACCTTCACTCAATGTAGCGGGTTCTTTGATTGGATATCGACATTGATACTGGGCTTCAGAAGAAGGGACACCACATTTTTCACATTGAACTGTTGTGGGTAAAACGTTCAGTTGAAGCGGGATGAACTCTTCTGAAACGTGCAACGAGTTTGAAATCCGTTCACTGCGGCATTTATCCAACTTTGGCTTCTTGAGACTAGGATGCACGGTCTCATACAATAGGGAACCTGCATTTCCTGTATGAGATTGATGCTTTTTGGAGAAGTTCACCGCATCCTTCTGCGCGCACACATTGCGTAACTGAGCAACGGTTCCGTCAGGACAATATACGCACTTCTGCAAGTGTCGCATCATATTGCCTGACACACCACGAATAGGGGTCGGCTCGATCCCGTTCGCCATGCAGTATTTGCAGTACGCATGATGGTGGAACCGATTTCGTTTTTCGCCACGCATGAAATGCTCCCATGCAGGATGGTTAGGGCGCCCTGCTTTTCGATCATTGCTGACCAGTGCAGTCTTGCAAAGTAGATCTTGACCGTCCGTGTCCACCAAGTGATTCCGAGCAAACACATCTGAAGGAGCAAGCTTAGCACTGATTGTGCTGACCGAGTTGTTATTGTACGAAGCGGAGACAGAATAGTCGAAAAGCGTATGCTCCTCAGTTGACTCAGCGTGCAATCGCTCAGCACTGGAGACTCGATTCATCAGAGGCTCGCTGGCTTTGGAGTGGCTAACTTGCACCGCCATGTTTTGTATGACACCAATTGTGCGGTCATTATGAATCTGCTGGGTGCGCGACGATTCCGGAGAGATCGTCATCGACCTGTTTCCAGCGCAGCACACATCCTTGGTCAATCCTCCAAAGAACTTCAAGCACAAGAATCAAGAATCAACGAATGTACCTTGGCACAAGAGTATTTACGCGCTTAGTGTGTCTGTAAAAACTGAACCAATCGTGCAGTTTTGCTTTAAAAAACCTCAGACATACAAAAACCTCAATATCTGTATTTTATTGCACAAATGACCACGCTGAACTCGTTCTTAAGCACTTTGCGTCGAGGAATCTTGAGCAGCTGAAGCTGAAAGTTTTTTTGTGTTTTTCTTTGACCGCTCCAAACGATTTGCAGCTTGAACTTCCTTGACACCGCTTGCCACGTTGCTTGCAGCACCAGCAAAGCCACCGACAACATAGCCGCCAGCCGCCACTCCACTTGCCAGAACAACCCCTCCTCCTGCCACAATAGCCTGTGCATTACAGAATGCACCTAAATCAGCACTGCATCGATGATGCAACACACAGATTACTCACCGCTACTGGTGCTGCCACGGCTCCAATGGTTGCTTTCTTTAGACCACCCATGAAGCTCGGAGATGGCTTTTCGTCGATCGATTCTGCATCAGTTGTGGCACCTTCCACACTGCGCTCAGATTCTTCTGATTCAGACAGAGCGGACTTTGAGCTACTCTTCTTTTTTGCTGCGTTGAATCCCGCCTGCCCCATTTCCTTCACGCCTGAAGCTACATTCACAACCATCGTTCCGGCACCCACGACCACTGCTGCTGAGCCCATGATCACGCCTCCAAGCACTGATTTTCCTCCATACAAAATCCCTTTAGCGGGTGCGTAAACTGCTCCTCCTGCGGCACGTTTCAATCCTTTAGCGAGTTCAGGAGCATCGGGATCCATAGGTTCTCCGAAACGGAAAAAGTCTTGAAAAATCCGCATAGCTCGCTCTTTTGTCATCGGCTCTGCGCCATCTTCTAGTCCTTCTTTGCCATAGATATCATCTAATTGGAGACCGTTGGGATGAACCAATACTTATCAACCCACATCAACACTATGACTTACAGATCCCGCGAGTCTCCTTGTTCGAAAGTACGTTGTAGGCTTCTCCAACAACTTTGAAGTTTTCCTCTGCTTCCAACTTGCTATTGGGATTCTTGTCTGGGTGAAAGCGAATCGCAAGCTTGCGATATCTGTACGTGATGACAATTCAATAGGGCTGCTTGAAGGAGACTTGCAGAGGATATGACACTCACGCAGTTTTGATCTGTTGCTCGGTTGCGTTTCGAGGCAGCCCAAGGTTCTCATAGTAGTCATTTGACGCAAGGTTTGCAGTCACGTTCATTGTCAATGGATCAATGCCACAACTCACAACTTTGTGAGCATACTGCAGAAACACGATTCAGTGATTGGCAGTAATGACCAAGTTTCTCTACCATCGCTTGATTGATACATTGGGTTAAAAACAATGATAAACAATGCATAAATCAAACTATTGTAAAATATACAATCGCTTGATTTATACATTGTGTTTATCATTGTTTTTTACCAAACACAATGTATAAATCAAACTATTGTAAAACCTACAATCGTTTGATTTATACATTGTGTTTATCATTGTTTTTTACCAAACACAATATATAAATCAAACTATTGTAAAACCTACAATCGTTTGATTTATACATTGTGTTTGGTAACAGATCACTTACTCTGTTTCACCAGCAAAATAAAAGTGATACTCATGTCAATCATTTTACAAAGGGTATTTGGATAAAGTGGCCAAAGTGGGGCACCTCCAAGCCCATAATCAGAATTCTTTTCCTCTTTACAGATTTTTCGTTGCTCACTAAAGCAGCCCCTTGCCATGTTTGAGCATCTTCTTCTTTCCAATATGCGGTAAAACATATCCATCGTTGATGACAGCTTCAAGCACCATTTGTACAGTAGGTATTTGCTTACTCTTTTGTTAAAACAAAAACCGCATCCACCGACCACATTCCGATTTTGCCATCAGAAACCAGTTTATGGCGGAAATCGTATCTAAGCGATCAAATAAGAACTCACAGGTCATTCGGTGAAGCTCAACATTCACTGTGACAGTTGCGCACGATCTCATTGCGCTGGGCATTGGTCAGCGGTGGGAGTCATAATGGCTTGAGCTCGGCGTTGGAACAAGAAATATGATGAAGAATTGTCTGATTGTAACAGGAGTCGAAGCAGCGGCTCCTGTTACTGCGGCTTACACTGTGAGGTGAGGAAGCGTCGGCACGCTCACAGTGAGAGAGAGTCGAAGGACAC
>JAMFLO010000430.1:0-26804 GCA_027475765.1 Paralagenidium karlingii
GTCGTCGTACTCGAGTAGCCAGAAGACGACCAGCGGACCCATGAGCTTATCGTCGGATAGTCAATACAACACCACTGGTATTGGAGGTCTTCAGACGCCAATGTATCCGTACCAGAACATCAACAATGGCAACGATCTCACGCCGGTGTACAACCAGCAAAACAGCAAGGAAGTGGCTGTGTGAGGGGAGGTTCTTCTCACACAGAACTTAGTTTATGTCGGTGGAGTTTGTTGTTGCGGTCGGCTTCCTCGCAGATTTGTTGAATCGCATATACTTGTCAAATCCTTAGAATCCTCATCTTAGTGCGCTTTGCTGACGAGGCTGAAAGCAAAGGCGATTGATTGCTGTTGACGCCACTTGACTACACGAACTGCATTGGGCTCAACCATCCACCGAGCGAATGACTCGTAAAGAAGTAGGATGGGTCACTGTGCCACTCATTTCGTCAGACGCCAATCCTTGAAAACGCATGTGTTTCTCTTGCTACGTGAGTTTGTTGCTGAGGAAATGGCCGCGCAGGTGTCTCATGCCGTTGTTGATAGTCCAATTCGCTTCCTCACGTTGTCGTGGAGCTGTTTGGGGTGTTGATGGTGTCGACAATGAAGCTGGAGTTGAACGCCATGCGGGTCGCATGGTACCGTCCATGGGGGGAGTTCATTCGTTCTTCGTAGTCCAAATCGTTGTCAGTGGTGGACACGATGGCGCTGCTGGCGAATGAATTGTTGCTGGTGTTGGAATGGAATCGACCCGAAAGCACTTGGATGAATGAGGAATCATCGGGTAGAGCGATGGCGCTATCCAAGTCGTCTTGTGGGGCGGGGCGAGGGAAGAGTCGTTTGGCTGCCGCTGGTGTTTGCGTCCAAAGGCCAAATGTCGAGACCGGACGAAGCAGGATCGCAGAGCTGCCAAGTGATCAGAGAACTCGCCCATCTCGAGTTCTGGAGAATGTTCACTAATCGGAAGCGATGGACAGACGTTGCACTTGACGATTGGTCACAATTGTTTGCTCATACACTGTCGTCATCTTCCCGTACCGCCCATCATTTCACACTTAATAACCGCAATCGTTGCATTCGCACAGGCAATGAGTGATCCGAAGGAGAATCCCGGCAGTCAGTACGGAGTCCCTAACCAACGTCCTGCCCTGCAGCCATGACCGCGGATGACCAGAATGCTGCGAGTTTTCCAACACAATACTGCTTTCTCTTCTTGATAAGTTAATCACCCAGCTGCTACGTCAAATTGGTGGAACTGCAGTCGTGGTTTACTACTTGTTAATCGTAACAGCCGTCAGCCGTCATGGGTGGATCCTGTTCCTCACAAGCGAGGTTGACGACTTTCTTCGTGGCGGTGCACTCGGTCCAGTTGGCGTTGCCCCACATATTCCAGCCGCGCATGCCCGTGTAGACAAACTTGGCCTTGTGGCCTGTCGGGATCACAACCACATCGAATTTGATGGTAATCGTTCCGACCTGCAATTGAAGCCGTGCGCGGCATATAGAATCAGCCGCGACAAAGAGCTTCATTTTCTTGCATTCGGAATGGGACACAATCACGTTCGCTTGCATATCGAGCCGTTTCAGTGACGCATCGAGGACTTTTTGCACGAACTCACTTCGATGTGCCGTCGGTGTAAAGCTCGCCCACGTCGTGATCCACATGGGGTTGGGCTCGATGCTGTCCGCAGCTATTTTGAAATCAGTCACAAGCTTTTCACTAGCGCACTTGACGGAGTTTTCATGGGGAACTCTTGAATCGCCTCTGGACTGCTTGCCGTTGATGCTGTTGGAGAGGTCGCCAAAGTCTTGAGCATTCAATTCGATCGTGATCGTGACGTTGCTGTTGTCGTTTCGGACACTGAAGCCGTTGCCGCGGCGCTGAATACGCCACGAGTCGCTGCCTTGTGGCTGGAAGGTCGGCGTAGGTGTGATCGGGGAAAGCGCGTGGACCATCGACATGGCTGTGGGCGGACTTCCGCCAGACAGTTGCATCAAAAAGAAGCCGAGAGAGATGACAAGAGACAACACCATCATGGAGTACACACGGTGGATCTCGCGCGTGGTATGTTGCAAAACGGCACAACTGCAGAGGGCGAAATCTCAATCGGTCACGCCAGAGAGCACCAGAATCGACTGCTGCGGGCAACAGTGGAGAAGAAGAAGTGAGCAAGGAAGCCAACGGATTTGCTTGAGTGTCCGAGAGCCACATGAGAATAGTTGCACCACAACAGGCTTTCCGATTGCCCCTCTTCACTGAGGATGGGCAATCGGAAAGGTGGTACCGACTGCAACTTGTCCATCTCCCAAGCTTTATACAGGATCCTCTTGGATTGCTCACTTGTGATCGAGCATCACGGCAAAGTCAATACAGTCAATGGATGTGATTACCGATCAGAGCTGTCGGTGATCATTGCGCTGGATAGGATGTGATCAGCTAGAGAGGCAAAACGAACCGTGAAACCAATTGAAAAGAAGAGTTTTCATCACTGGTGTTAGCACTGCAGTCAGTTCGATCACACGCAGCCATCGTCTTCATTCTTGATATCTTCTCCGTCGCAAGCGTAATTCACCACTTTGTTGGTGGCTGAGCATTCCGTCCATCGAACGTTGCCCCACATATTGAAGCCTCGCAGACCACTGTACCGAAAGCGAGCTTTTTGGCCCATGGGAATCAACACCGCATCGTATTTAAACAGCTGATACGAGCAAGTCAGATGCAACTTGACGCGGCACATCTGGAGTGCATTGATGCGTAGTTTCTTGCAGTCGTTATGGTTGACGACCACGAAGGCACCGAGTTCCTTGACTTGGAGCGCACCATCCAACCACTTGTTGACTTGCTGGGATCGGCACTCGGTTGGTTTGAAAATGCTCCAATGGTTGGCTTTCATCGCGTTTTTTTCATCGAGCCCTTCAACAAATGTCGCCACAAGATTTTGATCGGGACACTCCATGCGCTCATGCAGACCAGAGCTGCCGTTGCGTCGAGCAAGGTCGCCAAAGTCCTTGCGATTGAACTCCATGGAGAGCACTTGTCTGCCGGCATCATCGCTGAATGTGAAGTTGTTGCCTTGCTGGTGCATCGTCAAGGAGCCATTGTTACGACCCATCCTGTTGCCGACCAACGAAGAGTTGGCAGTTGGGAGTTGCTGTTGGGTGTGAGCAGCCCCACACAAAACTGTTAAGCAGAAGAAGAAGGTGTAGACAGCCATCGTTGTCATCTTGTCTGGGGAAGGTTGAAGAAGCTGATCAATTTGATATGGGTGTCACGAGGACAATTCCAAAGTGGATGCGTTGGTAGGTCTTGAAGCTTCCTTTCTCTTTGACGGAAGATATCCACTCTACCGCACGAGATTCTGCCGTACGCTGCAGCCGAAAGGATAGCACATCCTCATTGCATTCCCCATCATCCCATTCCCCACAGCCATTGATCACAAATCATCATGCAATGTGGCCATCAACTCTGTGTTTCTCGAAGGTCGCACTAATGACGAGACGCTCAGACGCTCCGCAAATGACCAGCAACTCCCCGAGTTTCCATTCCTTTGATGCTCATGAGAGCCAGTTTGCTTTCCAGTTGAAGTAATGGCGTCGGGGACGGGGAGATGCGCTCTGCAACCGAGTAAGATTCTCTTCCGTTTTCCCTTCCAGTGGTCAGGATGCTCTTGCCCTTTGTCTTGACGTCTGCGTGGGTCTGGCGCTGGCTCTCGAGCCCATCTTCCTCGAATGCAGTTGGCCTTTCACGCTGTTGTATCCGCATCGCTGTCGAGCAGTTGGAAGGCCCTCTGCAAACAGCCAAGCGCACTCAATCTTACGTGGATTATGATGCAGACGTTTGCTCTTGTGCTGTTCCTGCTCTTTGCCTGCCGCGGAGCTGCAGAACGCTTCATGGACCCATCAATATTAGAAGTGGCACCAGCAGAAGAGATTGAATCGGACGACGAAGGAGTTGACTTCAACTCCAGCTCCATTGAACGCTCCGGTAATAGCTTTTCGCTGGTGGATGCAAACGGCAACGCCATCATTTCATTTCCATCGCGTTCCATCCCCGCCGACAACCTAATCAAACAAACCACCATGAAGCTGATCAGGCGTGCAACGAAGTTTGCCAGCAAGCAAAATCCTTGATCTCCTCTTTACCTACTGGCAGCAGTAGCTTTTCGTACATTTTCCAACCGTCCAAATGCCTCAAGAAAATGAACAAAATGCGCGCCAAAAATGCAGGAGAGACCAATGGGGTCCGAAGCGCATTTTCGCTGGCGAAATCCGAGTGCAAACGGACCAAAATCTTCTCGAAAGAACCCATCGTGCTGCAAACCAGTGTATAATGTGGCTTTGTGATTTACCAGTACAATGTGGTGCTGGCACAGGCGGATGATGAGACCCGTGCAGAATACTCGGGCAAGAAAGGCGAAGACAGGTGGGCAACCAAAGTCCAAACGGGTGGGAGTCTTGCAGTGAAAAGCCAATCATCGTGGCACCCCATTGCAAAATGAAGTGGGAGAATCTACCAGAATCAAACGCCTGTTTTTGACATCTTTAGCCTTTTATTGCCACCAGCATCACGCACCAGTGAGCTGTTGAGCAGTTTGCATTCCTTTCCTTTCAATGCAGTCGATCTTTATCCGATGACAGACTCTTGCACAGTAGGCGTGGAATGCTACCAAACCCGCATCGGCATCCGAACCGACAAATGTACAGGATCGAGCAGAACCATGGAAGAATAGTGTAATCCAGTCACCAATACTGATCGAGGAGTCAACTGTCATTAAGGAATTGTAATCAGAGCTAAGGCAAAGGCTGTTCGCCGAGACAAGCGACGGGTTTCCTTTCCTTTGCTAGGTCTCCCGCGGCGTCAACAAGACGTTCCACACCGAATCTCTGTTGAAGAATGCGGTAATCAGTTCACCATTCTGAACTGATTCTGGTGCATGCTCGCTTGGAGAGCCATGACAGGCACCACCACGGTCATTTTGTCTTTTTGCCGACAAAAGAGAACTCCCAGTGACACGCCGCTGCTTTCCTTTCAAAATGATCCATGGTGTCAGCGTGAAGCCCTTCCTCTTTGCCATGCCTTTGCTGCTTCTGGTTGCCTCTGATCCATCAGTTCCAACACAGCAATTAATTGCAACAACCGATTCCGATCCGATGATCGAGACAACCACAGCAGCTCCGACCATTCGCCAAGACGGCAACGATTTTGTTGCGTTGGACAGCTCTGGCAAACGCCTGTTCTCGATCCATTATAGTGTAGAAGACTACGGGAATCTCTCGAAACGCTACACGGATGGTCAAATTGAGAGAATCAAATGCGGAAACCCGTTTTTCGCCACCGATACGACGCTGGCAATGTTCAAATACACCGACTCGAAAAACAAAGGAAGCAGCAACTTGGGCAATGCATTTGCGCCAAGCAAATGCCGCAGCAACTTCGTCAAGAAGATCATGGATGTGACTCTGGAGATGCCTATTCAAGCGGCGGTGATAGTCACCAACAGCGAGTGCAAGAACATGCAGATCTGGGCGACCGGAATGTGTCGACAGTTTCTCAATTTGGACTGTGGCATGATCAATGGGTTTCGATACAATGTCGCCGCCATCCCACTCGGTCAGAAAGCTCGTTTCAAGTACTCAGGCCAGCGAGGATGGAACATGTGGGGAAACTCCAATTGGACCGAATGCACGGATACAAACAAGGTGGTCAACATGGGCTGCAACGACGTCACGCCCAAGGAGTCATCAAACGCTTGCTTTGAGAAGAATAAGGACAATTGATCCGAGGGTTCCATCCCACAACTTGCTTGAACCAGAGTCATTGAGAGCTTAGCAAACCAAACGGAAAGGAGCACATAGTGGTATTCTTCGTGATTGGATAGCAAGAATCCATCTCCAGTAGTATGCCTTCCCTTTCACTTATCGTTCTGACCTCTTTTTCGTGTTGAATTCCGTTGGTGCTTTCAAAGGTGTCGTGAGGGTGCATTCTGCCTGGTCGATGGCGACAATCAGCAAAGGAGTTGAGTACACATGCATGGATCAGCCAGAAGAACACCCCGGCCATCATGCGCACTATTTTTCAGAGAGGCCGCTAACTGTTGCACTGTTGGCGATTGCTCAACCGTTTGACCTTGCGGTCTTCCTCTTCTTCTCATCTACTCATCATGCTTAAAATGTACACACCCAATGCCAACTGCATCCATCCAGAGCGCCACCAACGACATTTGACCACGGCACAGCTGTGTATCATAAGGCTTGGATCAGCCCCGAGTTGTTTTCTGTTGCTTCCATTGGTGAACCGAATGGCCTTACAGAACCGCGAAACCCCAAACAAGTGCGGTCGATCGATGTTACATGAGATGACAAACACCAACAGCGGTTTGATTCAATTCAGAACGTTGGATGAGCCAAAAATGCTGCGATTGCTGCGGAACCGTTTGATCATCGGTGATCCTTCTTGACCATGGGTCATTTCCACCAGTGTTGGGACTGTTGGCGACCGATTAGAATACGATGTGGGTGGGAGGATCGTACCCGTTCTTCTTCTTGTTCTCATTGATCCAAGCCATCCACCGCCGTATACCCTGTTGGGGCGTAGTCAAAGGATACAACTGTGTGGGTGGCAACGTCGAGTCGTGCTATCCTACCTGCTCAGGGTGAAGAGTGTCCACGTACGCGAGACATCCTGTGGAACGCTTTAAGCTTGGAAACGGCGGCAGGAATCATAAGCCATCTAGACCTCGAGTTGGTTCAACCATCAGGGTGCCCGCCACTGCATCGGTTCGATGCCTCTACCTATTCCTTGGTTTTGTCTGGTTATTTTCTGGGTCGATAATCATTCATGGTCTTTTGTGGAGTAGCTCATATTGGCCACTTTGCTCGCAGCCGTGCACTCGGTCCACTTGCAAGGAAAGTCACAGAAAGTTCCCTTTGTCGGCAAAAAGACAAAACAACAGTGTTAGGGCTCTCCAAGCGAGTATGCACCCAGCATCAGTTGAGAATGGTGAATTCCCTAGCTACACTGGTGATCGTGCGTATTTACCCGAGTAAGTACGATGAACTGTGGCAAGGTTGCCCTGGTTTAGGTTGTCGGGAAGCACGAATATGTGATTGATTGAGGTCATGTTTAGATATTTCTGATGGCGAGTCTTCATCATGACTTACGCTTGCTCAACCTCAGACATTGCCGCCCAACCAGGTCTGCGTCCAATCCCTCGTCACCCGTAGCTTCTCAGCATCTCCGCATCTCGGTTTTTGGGATGTCGACGGATCGCATTCGTGGATTCTGTTCGAAGTTCGAAGGATTCCACTGGATCTCTTTCGTGTGTTTTTTAGTGAGAGGGCGCCACAAAGATCTTCTTCTTTTTCTTCTCGGTCGCCATTTGCCATTTGGTGTCTGGTTGCGTTGAAAGAACAAGCCAAATGGCTCCGATGGCTCCGATGACTCCGATGACTCCGATGGCTCCGATGGCGGCTTCTTCGACTGCGCCTCCTCCGCTTGGTGCGGATTGCACCAACTTGACGCTGTTCAACAACATGGTCGTCGGCAAAACCAACAATCCGAACGACAAATGCAGTCGTCAGTTGAATTTCGCCCAATGCCGTGGCCAAATGCTTGGCGCAGGCGTTAACAACAACAGCGTGAATTGTTTTGACGCCGAAAACAAAAGTATCTCGAACTTCCAGGTCCAAACGCTGGACGATTCCATCACCAACGTGTGGCTTCGCCTCAACAATCTCACTCGAATCCCACGCTTCACGGCCAACGGTTTGGTCAACTTGTAAGTGTGTATCTCCACTCTCACACCCCACCACACACTCTCTCCGTCACTCACTCACTCACGCCTTGCTGTAAACAGTTGGGTCGACAACAACCCGATTTCATCCTTCAAAGATGTCTTTGTGCCGCCCAGTGTCCAAATGCTGCATCTCTCATTCACCCAAATCGACAAATCCGAGAACGAGACGCTGCCGGAGAATCTCACAATCCTGTGAGTGGCTGTCGGTTTGTTCAAGTGCTCTGGTTCCCACTGACACCATCCAACTGATTTGTGGGTGATTTCTATAGTGAATTGAGTGCTTGTAGCAAACTCAAACGCATCCGAGGCATCCGATTTCCCAAACTTTTGTACATGTGAGCACGATCGCATTTGCAGCGTGGTGACAGACACGCATTTGGACACTGACAGGCTGTCTTCGCCTGGTGATCGGCCAGCAATTTGTTGGAAAGTCCGGTGGAAGAGTTTGAAATCGCAGCCAGCGATGTGCCTGTCTTTGCAAGTGACCACATGGATTTGGAGGCGCTCGTTCCCACCACGACAAGATGCCAAAACCAAAACGCTCGTCAACAGAAAATCAAACTCAGCTATTTCTGCGTGCTCCCAGGTGCTGAGGCTCGTGCTGTTGGTTCGGACGTTGGCTCTCGTGTTTGTCCAACTGACTGACAGTTTTGTGCCATTGATGCAGACGAAGAATGGAATGCGCTCTATGCGTCTCGACCAACTACTGCTCCTGCTCCACCTGTGACTCAAGCTCGAGATTCTTCTTCTTCGGTGACCATCGGAATTGTCGTGGCTGTGGTGGTGGTGGCCCTTGGGGCCGCTGGATTCTTATACCGTCGCAAGAAGAAAATGAAAACCAAACACAACAACTCAACCGGCGGCACGGTGGAAGCTGGTGGAAGCGAATCTCGAACCATTTCAAGTCCAAGTCGACAGCACGACGACGTATGGAGCGATCGAGTGTTTGCCAACACCCGGATCCCCGCCGAAGACATCCATCAAGAAGCTTTGCTTGGCAAAGGAGCGTTTGGCGAAGTGTACAAAGGCACGTGCCATGGCGACGTCGTGGCCATAAAAAAACTCAAGCCAGAATTCCGTCGACACGACAAGTATCTGCAGAGTCTGGTCAAAGAAGCCAAACTCATGGCGTCACTGGAGCACCCCAACATTGTCACCTACATTGGCATTGCTGGTAAAAACTTGAGCAGCCTGATGGTGGTGTTTGAGTTCATGGACGGAGGCGATTTGCGCAGTATGTTGGTCAAATACAAAGCAATGGGCAAGCCGACAGGATTCAACCGTGAAAAGCTCAAGATCGCGTTCGACATCACCAACGCACTGGCGTATTTGCACTCGTTGGATGTGAAAGTTCTCCATCGCGATCTCAAGTCTCACAACGTCCTGTTGAACAAACAGATGCAAGCGAAGCTGACAGACTTCGGCATCTCGCGGGAGCAAAGTGATCTCATGACGGCCGGCATTGGCACGAGCCATTGGATGGCGCCGGAGGTTATGCAAGGATGCCGATATGATGAGAAGTCGGATATTTTCTCTTTTGGTGTGGTGCTGTCGGAGCTGGATACAATGGAGCTGTCGTATACGAATTTGCACGGACGGAAACTGGATGGCCCAGCGTTACTGGAACGAATCCTGCGTGGTGCAATCTCCGTGGAGTTCACTGAGAAGAAGCTGGTGGAGGTGGTGGAGATGGCGAAAGAATGTGTGGCGTTGGATCCCGAGTCGCGTCCGTCGGCAGCCGAAGTGTTGTATCGGTTGCAGCAAGTGATCAAGACTCTCAAGTAACGTTGCGGGTCATGATAGCGTTGTGGACGACAGATGTTGAGATGGAAGTGACGCATCGGCGGCTTTGGCTACTGCTACGGCGCGTGGATCGGCGCGCGGTTGTCGTCGGAAGAAGACACACCACTGCAAGGCAACGTGTCGTTCCATCCCAGTTGGGTCTGGGTGACCGCATGGGTTTCCCGTTTCCGCTTGAGGTTGAAGTGCTGCAACCCTTGCGCTCGTACTTAATCGAGACAGAAGAGCCATCCACCAGTGTATGCAGCATGGCTTGTCTAGCCAACATGGAGCTTCTCGAAGGCACTCTCCTTGTGCACCAGGCGCAGGACACTCTCGCTCGCCGTATTCTTCGTTTGGCGCGCTTCGAACCACGACCACCAGGCTCTCAAGAAACGCTTGACCACCACTTTGCCAGCATCAACTCGCCGTTGCCATGGAGAGACTCATCACCGAAAACGCGTCTCTCCATCTCGAACGAGAAGCCGTCTACAACCACATGAACTCGTTGCACCAGGAAAGCACGTTGTTGCTGGACGAATGCGCCGCGTTGCATCGCCATCTGGCGCTTTTGTACGGCAAATTCTCGGCGCTGCAGCAAGAGAAAACGGCACTTCAACACGAACTGCTGCTGCTTCGACGCAAATCCGTCCGAAAAGCCTCGGAAGACACTTCGCAGGATCCACAGGATGCTGAAAAAGACGACAAAACACAAGAAGAAGAAGAAGACGAGAATACAGTGAGCGACAGCCAGAAACACGAGCCAATGCAACAGCCACAGCTGGAAAACGACGTCGAGTGCCCAGTGAAAACGAGACGCGAGTGAACCAGCATATAACATACAACACATCAGTCGTACAAATGCATCCTTTCTCTATGTGTCTGTCTTCGTGTCGTTTTCTTATGGACAACACTTACAGCTTTTCCACCAGTTTCTTGGTAGTCTGGGTCATTATCATGGCCTCCACGCCATCTGCATAGCAATGATCGATTGCGCAGGTCAACGTCAGAATCGGTCGAATCACCGTCTGTTGATCAACCACCACTGGTGTCCCCTTGGCCACGCCAATGACCACGATCAGCGCTTGGCAAGCATATGGACTCAACGAGCAACTCGTTGGTCTCGAGTCTTTCGGATGTAGTCGACGGTCTTGGAGACTTCAATGTGGGCAATGTCCTGCATCGTGACGCATTTAGCGAATTTGGATCTGCGTCGCATTGGCGTACGATCGAGGATCAGGCGGACCAACTGGTTTCCCAACACCATGAACATAGGTGTCGATGGTAGCCTTCCGATCCTCAAACACCAAAACGGGACTCTCCACGAGCCTCAGCCGCATGCAATGTTCAATTTCCGAGCTGTTCAGCTTTCAGTTTTACGTCCATGTTGATCAACTTAAAAAAAGCAACCATCTCTCTCAACCGTCCTCTGGATTTCTCCACATGGGTCCGCCCACGGAGCAGTCTTTTGGCGTCATCGCACTGGATGAAAGAGATCAAGTGCTGCTACTCAAGCATCGGAACGGCAGCCATTGGAGCTTTTGCAAAAGCCGGCCAGAAAGCAACGAGTGTCCACTGGAAATTGCGCTTCGAGAGCTCTGTGAAGCGGCCCATTTGGAGGTGCAATGCGATCATCCACGCAAGTCACGGAATCAGCCCACCGAGTCAAAGGCCAAAGGAACCACCATATCCTTTCATCAGCAAACGAGTCGGTCATGCCTTTTGTCGAGAAGGATCGCACTCCAAGAACTGGATCCATGAATCAGGGGGGTTTCGACGTTGCAACCGTCTTGCGATTGCGACGGCGCTGCAGTGCCAACCAGAAGAAATCACAGACGCCAAGTGGACCGGGTCGTCCACGAACTCACCCACGACGACGAGAAAGAATTCTTCAAGCAGATCATGGCCCAGCGAGTCGAGTGTCTGCACACCCAGTCAGAACGAGAAGAGCTGCTGGCTTTCCCAAGAGATCAAGCACACAGACTTGAGGGAACTGGGCTCCGTGTCGACCTCCAAGTCAAGTCATCAAGTCACCATGGCATCCGTTGGCTTGTATCTTTCATGTTGTGACGGCGCAACCTGGAGAAGTATCAGAGAAAAACCAATCGCTGCATCCAAACAGAAATCCGCTGGAATGCTCTAATGCTCTCGCATCCCACACAACAACTCGATGCATTTGGTGCTTTTACTCCTGGTATATTTGAGATGTTTCGAGTACACGTCTTAAACACAAGGTCCATCCAAGCTACTCTTTCTGGTCGGGTCATTCCATTCCAACGCTCTCTAGCTCCAACACCATCAACTTGCACGGCACCGCACAAGGAAGAATCTTCTCGTCCGGTGGAAAAAAAAAAGAATAGATCAGCTTCCATTCGATACATTGCTAGTGGTCAACATATGCCCGTCAGCGGCAGCGGTAGCGGCACCGCCGCGCAGATGGGCCACAATGGAGCCAACCCGTAGCGCATCGATGTTGCTGGTGATTTGGTTGGGTCGACTGGCACCAAACAGCAGGCCGAACGCAGAAGATGATGCCACGGTTCCCACGCCATCAAGACTGGTGCCATCAGGGTTTCTCCTTTGAGAAGGAGGCGCTGGGATCCGAGACAAAGCGGAAGATGACACTGCTGCGGTCATGGACGAAGAAACGACCGGTGCCATCGACGATCTCGGTCGCTCCACCGTTGACGGTGGTGCACCACCGATGCGCGTACTACTACTGCCGCTACTGTTGCTGCTGTTGAATCGATCCAACTTGCCCAACCAGTTGCTGGAGACGGCAAATGCTTGCCAGTGGCCAAACGTTTCGCGCAAAAGCGCGTGGGCGTAGTGTGCTTTGGCGTGAATCTTCTGACGAGCTACGCGCTGCCTCTGATAGACAAACTGTCTCCATCGCTGCAGACTTTGCTGGAGGTGGCGACCGTCGCGTTGGATGCGAAAGCGAAGCAGTCGTCGCTGCAAAAGCGCGAGTGCTCGCCAGCGCCACCAGATCGCGTGAAGCGTGTTGCCCTCAATCGCATGGTTCCACTTGACCATACAACTCACCAATGCACAACGTCGCAACTGGAGGTGCTTGGCGACGACTCGCCACGCCAGCAGACTTTGGCGAACCAGGCTCTGCTCGTGATGCCAAGTCGCCATGTTCTCCAGCTCTTGCTTACAGAGCAGTCGCCGACGCCAAAGGTGCCAATGCATTCTCACGAGGCAACCCCGGTGATGCTGCACTGCGACTTGCTGTAGATGGCGGCGATGGAACTGTTGAGACCAACCGTGCCAGCCCTTGTGCAGCAATTCCCGTTGGCAGAACCGTTGTAGTTGTTGCGCAGCGACTCGAGCGCGTGCTCTTCGCCTCCATGTCTGCTGCCACGCTTGCAGCAACAACTTGGATCGTTTGACAATCAACCCGTTCGAAAAGACTTCGGCGACCGTCAGTTTGGTGCCCAACTGCCATCGCAACAGAAACGCTCTCAACGTTTGCTCTCGTTCGCGTTTCCAACGGCGTTGCTGAGCTACGAACCGCCACCACCGGCGAATGCTTTGAGCCTTTCGAAGTCGTCGCAGCTTTGGCTCGGCTCTGAGCATCGTCCTGGCGATCCGTCGGCGTGTTTGGATGTGTTGACACCACCACTTGAACGTTCGAGCCACTGATTTGGCGTTGCCGCAAGCTTGAAAGTCGCGAATGCGTCGCGATCGTCGATATGTTTCTTTCCATTTCGTGAAGAGCCCTCGAAGCAACCGGACCTCCTTGTTGGCGAGGTGCTGATTCAGTCGACGCTGCAGGGCGATACGATTCGCATACGCTTGACGCCACCTGTCGAAACTCTTGCGAATCGCAGTGTAAGAGATCAACGATGCTCTACTGCGCTGCTTGCGCTGTGCTCTTGTCACGTGGCGCCATTGTTCAAATGTCTGCCGAGCTAGAGTCTGGGTATGATGGTGATCACTGCACAGCACCATCAGTCGGTGGTGTTTGCGCACCTCAAAGCCTTGGCGCCATCGCTGCAGGCCTTTGCGTCGATACAGACGCCGCAGATGCTGTCGTCTGCAGTGGTCAATCCTGCGTTGGACTGCTTGGTCATGTGCAAACGGAGCCCATCGCTGCCAATAGCGAGACAGCAGTTTGGCGCGAATGTAGGCCTGCAGGCTGGTGACAAAATTCTTCTTTTCCGAGGCGTAGCAAGCCCAGGCGACACAATGCCGATGCAGCACTTTGCGTTTGTGGCGCGTCACCAGGGTCTTTTCCATGGCCTCCAGTTGTTTTTCGCGAAGATACTGCGTTTGGATCTCTTTCCGCGTGGCAATGAGTTGTTTCCATTGCCAGAAGACGCTTTGCTGCAGCTGCGCGTGGCTTCCAAACACTTGTTTCAGGCAAAATGCCTTGATTCGACGACTGGTCTGCGCTTTGAGACGCCACAACACCAGTGATCTCTGTTCAAGACGAAGCCTGTGGAACAACACAGCATGGAACAGCACACGCCAGCGTCGCCACACCTGAGCGAGGTCGTTGGCTAGCAAACCCAGCGAGAACGTCATCGGTTGCACCATTGGCGGGAGCTTGGGCAATAGACATTGCAATGCTGGTGGTACACGAACGTCATCATTGGACGCAGATGCTTTGGCATCATCTTCCAAGGATGCCATTGTTGTCAGCCCCATCGCCTGGGGATCCACGATGCTACTGGTTCGTCGAATCGAGGTGTAAATGGACAACTTTCGACAAGCTGTCGTCCGCGTGGATTGTCTTCGCGTGTGTTCGATCTGCTGCGTCAAGAAACGGTTTCGTCTCTCGGTGGCGCAAAAGCGTTGCCACAGCTGAAAGCGAAAGCGCAGCTGGTTGGTCTGGTTGGCAAACAAAATGCGACGCCCGACGACACGCAAATGCACGACACTTGACCAGGCTCGCCACACTTGACGCATAGACCGCAACGTTCTGGTCGTGGAAAGCTGCGACTGGAACTGGCGAACGCGGACCAACCGCGCATGGGTTCGTTGCCAATCGCGAAAGCACCGCTGCACCAATCGTTGGTGGCTCCAACCAATCATTTCGGCCACTTTGTTGAGCAGGATATGACGATGCCATTTGCGAAGCACAAGACGAAACAGTCGTCGCGCGTTGAACGCTTTGGCGCGTTTCTTGTTATTGGACCTCGCAGTTGCCGTTTGCCATTGCATTAACACCAGTTTGGTGAGTACCTGACCGCGAAGAGCCAACTGGGTGGCCACTTTGCGACGATTTTGTTGGCGTCGAAGCGTGAACTCGGTCCACGCCGCAAAGCTTCGAGACATGAGGTTGTTCTGCATCATCTCGAGGAACCTCTGTAGCTTGTGCTTGTTGGAGACCATGCTGCGGGTAGTTTCTTGCCAGTGCACCAGCACTTTGCGAATCAGCTTGGACGCGAAGAACCCTGCGGCTTGTTTGCGCAGGTTGCGTCGGGTGCGACGATGTCGGGCGTACGCCCCGAGTGTTTGAAACCCCCGATGCTGCTGGTACAACAGCATGTGCTTGACGATTGCTTGCAATCGTTCGCGTTTGAGACGTTTCTCGACGATCACTTGCTTCCAACTCCTCCAAACGAGTGCCAGCCAGTCGGTTTGCTTTTGCCGAGCTTTGGCGTCGACCAGCAACACGATCTTTTTGGCTCGCGAGACGTAGAGTTCCCATCGGATCAGATACTTGAGTGTGGTGTTGATCACAAGGTATTGCCGTGCACGTTGAAGCGTGAATCGATGCTTCTTGCCGCACCTAGCGACCCACTTCCACTTGGCGACGGCTCTCCGACATTTCGGACCTGCCAAAGCCTTTCGAGCTCGTTCCCCGGTTTCCACCAGACTCTTTCGCTTTGCCACCCAGCGTTTCCAGCGAAGCCATGTCTGTCGCGTGTTGTTCTGATGGAAACACATGGCAACCAGGTACATTTTGCGCCAGACCAACCACGTGTGCACCATCAACGTGTGCTCGTTGGCTTTGGAGATGCTCTGAGCTTTCTCCCGATTGTCGTGCCGAGCGTTGACAAACTCGCACCATCGCACAAAGCACTTGAGCGTCATCTGCGATCGCCATTTGGTGATCACTCGACGGTATTTCTTGACCTGTTGGGCAAACTTGCGCCATGTCGAGACGCTTTTGCCGAGTCTGCGCGAGTGGAAAAACCCATCGCTGTGCTTCAATTGTCTTTTACGGTTGCGACGTGCTTCCAGCAGCCGTTGCCATGCACTGAAGCACTTGACGACGCGCGTGTTTTGCCAAATGGTCAGCGCCTTGTGCAATCGCAACTTGAGCGCCTGTTGCTCGAGATGAAACTGCTTCCAAGACGCAAAACACGTCGGCAACAACTTGGTTTGTTGGAATTTGTCAACGAGCGAGCGCGTGACTTGCGTCAGGTGAACCGCACGACGCCACTGTTTCCAGCACACACGCAAGTGTTTGCTTTGCCAGTGGCTCTGCGCCATTTGGGTCTGGGAGAGAAGTCGTCTCTGACATCGAACGGTATGCAGTTGATCTCTCCAGGCCCCTGCGACACAGACAGAGAGAGAGAGAGAGAGAGGCAGGCGACCATGTTGAGCACCTTCCTTCATCATGTAGTCAAAAGATTTGACAAGAACAACGAGCACAAGCACTCACGAATGCCTTTGCGAAGCAGCCGGGTTCTTCCAAAGGTTTCGCTTTGGATCGCAGAAGCTACTTGGCGCTGAATCTCGGTTCTCCACGCCTGGAAAACGGTCTGCATGGTGTCCGAAGTGGATCGTACCATGAGCAACTGCCATCCATTTTCCAGAGTCAGTCGTTCCGGACTCTCGCAATCAACACCAGCACTACCAAGCCGTCAGCTCAACCAAAGCAGAGAACACCTACATGGCCAATGCGATTGAACAAGTGATTGCGACGACTGTACTTGGTCCACGCCTCGAAATGCATACGAAGTCGCATGAAAGTGATGCGATGCAGCATCAGCTGCACTTTGAACCGCGTTTGCGCACGGCAGACGGCGATTTGCTGCCAGTGGCGAAACGATTTGGACGCCAATCGCTTGGATGACACCATTTGGGCAAGCAGCAATGCGCCGTGGTGGAGCTTGTGGTGGCACCAATGCTGGAACCAGCGGTGGAGGCCCATGTGCCATTTACGTCGTGTCTGGGCTTTGGTGATTAATTCCACCGCATGCGCATGGCGTTGGTGGCAGAGCAGCCAGTGGCACCAGGTGGAAACCACGTGCTGCAGGCAATGCTGGCGATAGAAAGCTGTCGCTTGGCGGTCTAATTGGTGCTTTTGCTTGGATTTGCCAGTGAACTTTTTCCAGTTAACAAAGAAGCGAGTCTGTTTCCAAGGGAATGGAATACCATGAGGAGGCCTCGTTGTGACCAGTTTACAGGTTGACACCCACACACACACCTGGATCTTGGAGAGATGCAATGTGTGGAGCAATCTGCGCTTTTGCATCTTGAGAAGCCACTAAGGAGACAGCACAACGACATTTTTTATGTTAACTCGATGTGTCGGACGCCACCGTTCTCCAAACAATACTAGGAGTTAACCAATTACCTGGCGCCATCCCCAGTAAAACCGACGTAAAATGGCATATCGCCAGAGCTCCATCGCTTGAAGCAGAAACACGCGTTCAACCTGCTGGTACTTGGCATTGGAATGCCACAACTGTGGCACAACACGCATTACCTCGATGTCAGTGCTGGTGACTACAAGGAAGCATACAAGGAAACAGGCATGGCATGGCATGGCATGGCACGACTTGCTCTCACCTGAAACGTTTGACACAACACCAGATTCTTCCACCGGACGATACATTTGAACGCCAACACGTCAGAGAGATCCATCCGAGCGCCATGACTCTGTAACTGATGGAGGTGCATTTGGACAGTTGCCACTTGCAGTCGCGTGGCACGACGCCTGGCACAAAACTCTTTCCACACACCCCAGAGCCACGCGAGTCTCTTGTGTCGCAGCGCGAAGAACCTCGCGTCCACTTGTTGAATCTGATGAAGTCGTCGGCTCATTCGCTGCTGCAGCCAGTTGTGGATGGTGTCGCGATGAAGCTGTTGCAGGGTCCTAGTCAATACCCGTTCTTGGCGGCGTTTGGAGGTGTGGCACACCAAGGCGTGCCAGGCAAGGCGTTTGGTCTGAAGGGCCCTCGCGTGGCGTTTTGCGCGCAGAATCGAGTTTAATGCCACAAAGTCTCGCCAGCTGCGAAATGCCGTCATGAGACTTCTCTGCATGAGATTCAGCAGCACACGTTTCTGCAGACGCTTCCATTGGCTTCTTTGAAGCTGGCACCAGCGCCATTGGGTCCAGAATCGCGCAACAAGTGTAACGTTGCGAAGGGTGGCCACTTTATCACCAATGCGTGCCATCGTGTGAGTGACTTGTGCCATGGCATGCCACTGCTGAAAGCATACCAGCAGCCACTGACGGTTGCGCTCAAATACTCTGCGCCTGCACAAACGGACGACCTCGTGGTACTGACGCCAACACGTAAAATGCCATTGGACAATTCGTTGGTTGTAAACTGAAACGAGACGTTGCCCGAATTGATGTTGATTCAGTTTACACTCCACCATAAACCGTCGCCACGAGGCCCACATTAACACCAACAGTTGCTGCTGCAAACGAGACACCAGTCTTCGCATTCGCTTGGATAAAAGCACCGCCTTACACCATTTCACAAACCCAGCCCTCTGAGTATTCAGTTTACGTTTCGTCACGTGAACACGTAGTTGACGTTGCATCCGCGTACAACGTCTCCACTGGCCAAATCCGTGCTTCAGCAACCATTTGGTAGCAAACGCTTCAGCAAGGTGGTGCTTTTGGTGTTTGTAGCGTTGACAAACCACAAAAAACTGCCATTGCTTCAGTAAGCCACTTCGCACGCGCTGCTGTCTTCTGAAAATTACCATCCGCTTCATTTTGGCCACGCGAACGTAATTTTTCCAGTTCCAAAACACTTTTTTTTCTTGCCGATGCAACCAAAAGCCAAGCGCAAGTTTCAAAACTTGTCGTCGACGCACACTCTCGTGGGTACGATTTCTCCATGCAGCAAAGAAAATCGGTAAAATACAAAACGTGCGAAAGAAGAATGCCTTTTCTTTCAAAGCCCGATACTTTCGGGCCATGACCACAAACGAGAGCCAGTTTTGAAAGCTTTCGTGTAGTAAGCCACTTCGTTTCTTCTCTTCCATGCACCAGAGAGTGTCCTTCAGCAGCCGACGCATACGGCGGTACCTGACCCACTACACAGTTTGTTGCAAGGAGCAGCAGCAGCAGCGGCAGCAACGATTAGTGGCAAAGCCAATCACCTGACAAATCAAAGCAAGGGTCCACTTACTTGCCGAACCATCTGATGCACACGAAGTCTCTCCATCCATTTGGTAGCTGCAGAATCTCGTTGGTGTCGACACTGGCAGTCCTGGGTGTATTGCTTCCAGAGCAGAAAGAACTTGTTGGTGGACGTTTTGGCGCACAGAAGAATCGCCAGGCAGTGGAAGCTCTTGGCGTGGCGTTGGGTCAAATGGTGTGCTTTCAATCGGTCGACGGCGGATCTGAGTCTGAGTCGGTTCAGAACAGTTTCGACCTGTTGACTGCGTTTACGAAGCTGTGCACTGCGCTGGGACAAAAAGACCCACTTGAACCACATGATACTGCGCAGAAACCTCAGATAGTGGTCTCTGGCTTGGGACAATTGCTGTCTTTGCCATCGTTGGGTGGTGCTGAATGCCCGCCATCGCATGAAATAACCCTGGATCCGCACAGTTCGCCACTTTTGAATGCATTGCATGCGCTTGGCGTTGATGTGACGAATCTGAACAGTCTGCAGGCGCCATCGCGCCACGGTCTGAGTGAGTCGTTGTCGGTCGTGATGGCTTTGGGCTTGAGCTAGATGCTGGATGCGGCGTTTGGTGTTGCGAACGCGCTGGCACCAGGCTTCAAAGCATTTTGAGAGTCTTTTGGTGTCGTTTCCCTGTATAAACCCACCGAAACAAAGCCGAAAGCGTCGCCGAAGGTGGGCGAGTCGTCTCCAGGCATCAAACACCATCTGAACACGACGGTTTTGCCACTTGGCAAGCGCTTTGGCCAATTTGGCACGATTGGCGAGTCGCCTGGCAAACACTTGCTGCCACCGACGCCAGCTTCGCTCCAGAGTCGTCTCGTCATGAATGCGAAGCACTCCATGGACCAGGCCTTTGCAGTGCTTTTGGTTCCAGATGGACTCTCGCCACTTGTAGACTGCCCTGTGGAGGTGATAGGATTGCAAATGTGCTTGAGCAAGTGTACGTGCTACCAAACGCTTGGCTTTAGCTCGCTTCCATTTCGTCCATCTCCCCCAAGCGGCCACTTTGACAAGAAACGAAGCGTGTTGATCAGCCAGAAACGACTGTTCGTTGCAATGAAAAGCTTGCCGCCAATGGTACCAAAACCGCTGAAGCGTCACTCTGTTGACTTGCTGAAACCACGAGACCACCTGACGCTTGTTCAACCGATTCATCGCGACAAAATGGTTCCAGTGGGTGATCACCACGTGCTTTTGATCTAGTTGGCGGTACCAAATACGCTGGTCAACTAGCTTCAGCAAAGCTCCATGATGACGGCGATTGGTATCAAATGCTTGAATTGCAAGTCTCAGCCAGCATTTCTGGTACCAAACACCTAGATGGTGGCAGATGATACCAATCTTCTGTAGTTCCACGTGTCGACGCCACCAAGCCTTGAAGATCTCTCGCTTCGTATGGGTGTCACGGAATTGAGTTAGCATTGTCTCCATTTGGTGGCAGAATGTGCGCAATTTCCAAATCTGAAATACCCGCTTCGTGAGTGTGAGTTCAAGTGATCGCTCTCGAGACGCATTTGTTAACTGATTGGCGAGCTGAAAGTCTTTCCAGGCGAAGAAGCACACAGCAAGACTTCGATGACGACCACGTTGCTGCATCTGCGTTAGAGCCGTTGTGATTACGCTATGGTCTTGCGCTCTCTGATACCAGGCGCAAAAGACATGACGCAGAAGTCGTCTTGCTGCCTTGCTGCTCGTTCTGTTAACAATCACTGCTTGCTCTTTGACCCTTTGAACTTGCTGACACCACTGCGTAAACGAGCGAGCCAGCAGCTTTTGGTACCAGAGTCCCACACAGAATTGCACTTGGCGTCTATGCAGTTGCAGCCAGGCGATTCTTGACTTCCAATACTTCAATGCCTTCGATTGTCGGTGGTACTGGCATTTGATGATAGCATGAAGTAGTCTTTTCCTCTGATTCTTTTGCTGACACCAAAAGCGATGCCACTGGAGCAGGAGCCGTCTCATCAAAACCCATTGTCCCTGCACCTTGATCCTTTGCATTTCGTCTCTGAAGACCACCCATCGCTGCCAGACTCTGCGTTTTGTTTTGGTACCAAGATGTTGTTGGTACCATTGCACGGTCTTTACCAGTACACACTCGTGATACCAAATCCGCCAGGCTCGCTTTCGTGTCAATTCCACGCGTTGTTGAAGCACAAACTTCTGTTTTGAAGAGAGTGTTTTCCGTTTGCGAGCAAACACCATCCACTGAACAAAGCTGTTTTCAGCAACTTGCTTAAGACGTCGGGTTTCCAGCGCATGCAGAAGTCTTTTGGTGGCCCGATGACGTAGCACCATTTGGTACCAGCTGAAAAGGAGATGTTTTAAACTCCATTTCTGTAGCTTCTCGTACAGCTTGCCGAGCCCACGAATCTGCCGAGTGCAGATGTGCGGTCCATGACGAAGCACAAAGGTTGGTAAGAGCTGACACCTCGTCTCAAAGTGTTTTTTTGCTGGAAGTGTCACTGCGATCCAATGGAACAGCGAATACACTACAAACGGTTGCCATTGCAGTGTGGCTTTGGTGGCAATCGCTTTCTCGGAGCAGAACGACTTCCATTTCCCAAAGCAACTGGACAGCAGCTGCATTTCTTCCAGTTTAAAACGCTTGAGCGGATGCTCGTCGTCCAAGACGCTTTCGTAATCAGTGGCTTGCACGCTAGAGTGGAGTTGTACACTCATGGAATCAAGTGATTCTTTGGTAGATGCATATGGTCGTGGTTGGCGTTGGGCAGTTCGCGGTCGAAAGCGTATTCTTCGTGGGGGTGGAGATGGAGAAGAAGTGCGTCCACGCTGTTCAATCAATGATGAGGATGCATCCACTTCACCCGTGCGGTCATCTAAACGGTTCATTCGAGCCTCAGATTCGTCTTCTGCATCTGATCCGCCAGTGGACTGCTTATCTGAACTCCATGTCCAATGAGGTCGGCGAAAATGGGACTCTTTCAGCTTCTCGCGACGCTTGATGCTGTAGTTGCTGGTGTTGCTGTTTTTATCGTCACCTGTCGTCAGAAGTGCATCCGCAAATGAGTCGTTGCGGTTGCCCCGCTCTTGTGTGGGTCTTGTGTCGCGGTTGAGGATGCTGGTGAACTGGTGCTTGAGGGCGGAACTCGTGGTCTCACGCTGCAGGCGCTCCAGAGCCTTGGACCGACTCGGTCTCGTATACGACCGTCGCGACTTGGTCATCGTTGCGATAACTGGTGTCGTTGCTGAAGTTCTTGTGTCGTCAACCGACGCAGCTGCCGCAGGCACAGCAGTGGAATGGTTGCTCTGTAACAAACGCTGAATCTTTCGACGCCAATTGGGATCGGGGTCAATCGTCAACGACAGCAAAAGCCGATGGTAGAAAGCATCCTGTGGCGGCTGAATGCGAAAGCGTTCAAACACTGGATATGATGCCTCGATGAGCTCAATCAGACTCAACGGCTCGGCTAGCACCCGTTGGGAAGAGCCCCGCGCTAGTGTTCGAGGTAGCAGGAGCCGTTTGTGTTGCGCTCGAGCGTGGATTTGTGAGAGCACCAGCGTTTGAAGCTGCTGTTCTCTCGATTGATTCGAGTCTCGGCGGTGATCCAGCGCTCTTGCGGCAACCATCGGGTCCATTGTTGCCGCCAGCCTTGGTTGGCGTTTTCCCCCAACGGCTCTTGAACGTCCGCTCGTTCCCAATTCTGATTGGTGTACTACCAATCCTTGCTCACATCCCCCTATAGGAGGAGCGTCGATGTGGGCCACTCCATATTCACAGTTGTGCAACTCTCCAAGGTTGCAAGAAGAGCCGCAGTCATGTCGTGTGGGTTGACGCCCGATTTCGTGCGTATGTTGGAGCAAATGGCACTCCAAAAAGAACAGCACGCGCGTGAAACCAAAGAAGAACTCGAACGAACCACTCAACAAGTTGAAGTCGCTCGGAAAAAGCTTCAGCAATACGAACAGCAGACTCCCGCACGCATCGCTGCCTCTCCGCCGTTTTCAGCAACAACTCCGACTTCAGCTTCAGCAGCAGGGAATGCAGACTCAGATGCCTCAAAGCAACCAGAGACCCCCGAGATCCTGGAACCAGATATTCTGGACGACAATGGTTCAGCATCTGCTGCCGCCACCAGCTACGACTGGACTCGATCGTATGAGAAATGGGACGCGTGGCAGGACGTGGAGGAATTGGTGGAAAAAGAACAGGAAGCGCGCGCCAAAAGCGAACGCGCGGCTCGCATGCAGCATGGCTGCAACCATGATCACTCAGCGGTGGGTGGGTTTGTCAAGTGGCTCCACCTCGCAAAAGCCCTCGACGTTGCTGAGCTTGCGTTGATCCGTTCATGTAGGAGCAAAAGCTCATGGACATGAGCACCAAGGACAAGTTGGTCCAATGCGAAGAGTTTCGAGCATTGGGCAACCTATTTTTCCACGAGGGCCAGTTCCAGCGCGCGGCGTTCCAGTACCACCAGGCGCTGATCTACTTTGAGTACATCTTCCCAGACACAGAAGACGAAGAAGCGCAGTATCGTCAACTGAAACTGGCGGTACACAACAACTTTGCCGCGTGTCGTCTCCGCACGGGCCATCTGGACGACGTGTTGCAGCACTGTCAGGAAGCTCTGGATCTGGACGCCTACAATCTCAAAGCACTGCTGCGACGAGCGCAAAGCTATCGGCTTCGTGACGACTTTGATCGAGCCTCGCAGGACATTGAGACAGCGCTGCAGGTGTTGGGCCAGAGCGATGTCAAGAAGAGCGAAGAGCAGCAAAACCAAAAGCTGCAGAGACAGCAACATGCTGCCTTTGTGCAGGAAAAAGCCCTGTTGCTGGCCAAAAAGGAGTCGTACAGACGACGCCTACGCCAAGTCTCTAGCGCCATGTTCAATCCAAATGCCAAACCACCACAGCACCAGCAGTTGCAACAGCAGCTGGTCGGCTCGGAATGGAATCTCCAGAACCAATGGCAGCAGCAGTGGAAACAGCAGCAAGTGAAGGACTGGGTGGACCCTTTGGAGAGTTGGCGACCTAATTGCCATGGTCTACAACAATTGCAAGAAGTGTTTTCAGCTGACCCGTCGTGGGATGAAGAGTTGATGTCCGTCTTAGATGCTCGAAAGAACGACTTCAATTAATTGACGGACTGTAAGGAGAATTAATCATTGGTGCTCCACCAACAGATTCTCACATTCGTTTCGCGCTTTGACCATGTGTCGGCGTACCATGCGCTGAAAGACAGCCATGTGACCACGTGCGCCAGTGGTTTTAGTGCGAAGGAGACGATTTGGCACCACTGCAACAGAGAGAGCACTGGTGTTTGAGCAGTTGGGGTTGGCATTTCACTCTTTGCACGTGTTCCAAGGTCTCTTGGTGGTGGCCTTCAAGTTTGTGGTGCCATGTGAGCCAAGTCATTCCCACAAGTGACTAAAGAGACAAAAGGCGTGGCGTTAAGAAACCAAGTTCCAGCACTGAAAAACCAACCGTACGGCAACTCTTTGCAACGCATCGGCGTGCCAGTGGATGACTGGAGCTTGAACAAGTGCAAGACGGTGATGCTGCCGCCGACCATGCAGACGTACTAGGAGTTATATGGAGATGGGATGGTGCCTCCTTGCTCTTTGGTAGCGTGTGGAGATGCTTCGTGGCCACGAGTGACTTGGAAGCTGGACAAGAGAGTAGGCCTTGGGCTTGGTCTGGTCATCAAGCCCACACCCAATGAATCCCACTACATTGAGAGCTCTTTGCGATCTGATCTTGAAAGCACAGCTTCAGCTGGAACCTTCTGATATCGCGACTGTTGTTGGTGCATTTCTCCATTCCGGTTTATTCAGTCTCATATTACCCCATACTACTTGTTGTTCTTTCTCGTAGATTTTCGTGACGGTGGCGACTGGAGACCCCTGAACCGTGCACTTGTTCTTCTGGTTCCACGTCTCTGTTTCGATGGAGTCACCACCATTCTCTCTTCATCCTCGCCTTCTTGAGGTTTCCTCTGCTCATGCGCTACGGACCGCCTCGGACTCGCTGTCTTGGTCTTTGTGTGCGATCTGGTGACTCGAACCATTGACAGTTGCGTTGCCTCACTCCTGGTGGCTGCCTGACCATCGCAATGAGCATCGTCGGCTTCTTCGGCACTGACGAGTTTGGACGCCGCCAAATCTCTGGAGGTGTTGACAGTTGCGGCCGACCCCAATCGCCGCCTTGCCAACCCAGCGACTCGAGGCGACGCATTGCGTTGCAATAGACCAGAGGTGGCTCTACCGCCGGTCGTACGAGGACTTCGCGTGTTGTTGAGTTCTGTTTTGATTGACTTAACATGCTCTTCGTCCTCCGATTGATTCAAAACGGGTTGCGGTTTGATCTCAGTTCTTGGAAACTCCTGTTTTTGGTGGAACCATTTGACCAAGTTCAACAGAAGGAAACAAAAAGGAACCGCCAGCCACCACACATGGGTTTGCCACAGAGCAATGGCTCCCGTGTCGTCAATTGAATGCGGTTGCACCGTCAACCACTCACATCCAACCGATGGATCCCAGTGATGCGCCAAATCGTTGCGGTCTGCCAACACCAGCGCGGTCGTGAGTCTCCCCACGAGCGCGCTGGCAGTGAATCGATGTCCCAAAGCAGCTGTCGCCTGTTGCCATCTCGTCATCAAGAAATCGCGCCAAGCCGATTTCATTGTCGTTGTCGATGTCTCTCTGGGAGTTGTCGGTGCCAGCAGTTGCTCTTCTTCAGTAGACAACTGGAACAAAAACAGAAAAATCGAGTTGCTGCAGTCGTAAAACACGTCGTCGGAGTCCAGCCGCACAGAAGCACTATTCAGTTAACATCCCATCAACCCCATACATCAGTTTGACGCTTTGAATAGCAGATGAAACGAAATGAACTGTGCGAAACTCACCGCGAACCAGTCAGTGGATCCAGAAAAAAGTCCAAAAGGGTCACGTTTTCTTCACTGCCTCGACATTTGGTCCCAGGCACCACATGATTAATGTCATTGGGTATCATAGCAATACCATTAATCAAAGACTACACACCGAATGGCTTCCAGGTGCTCAAAGACAAAGAGCGATCTGAATGGACAGCGTTGAATGGTTCCAGCCACTCGCTGACGAAGCAATTGCTTGATGGAACGCGTGGTTTCATTGGCCACCAGTTGCGCAAAGTCAAAGGTGTCGACGTTCGCGCCGCTCAGTGCACCGAAGTAGGTGCCACTGAGCAGCCCTTTCACTTGGTCTAAGCGCTTTGAAGATCTTGAGAATAGTAGAATTGATAGTGGCACCTGACGATCCAGTCTGTGGCCGATTTGGTGGCAAAAGTAAGCAACACGATCGCACCAAGCCAGCATTGCTTCAATGAGAACACTCACTCGTTGGTCAAGAGATGATCTTTCAAAGGTTCGAACTGCTCTCGAAGTGGTGGATCCATGCACTTTTCTAATCCATTTGAACAACATCCGACAAGAGGCTCAGCATCAGCACTGAGTTTGGTATCAGTTTGATTCCTCACACACGAGCTTACTCACCTGCCACCGCGTCGATGCGATTGAGTAGCACCTGGTCATCGAAATGGAAGCAACTCGATTCAGCCATGACATGCACTACATTTATTTCCATTGAAAGTGCCCAAAGAAGCAGCTGAACACTCCACAGCAACGACAGAACGCGCCAAACCAACAGCTTCTTCCAGTTGTTGTATTTGGCCGTCATCATTAGGAAATGGATTTACGCTATGACCATCACTCTCCCTTATCCCACCTTTAATATTTGATACCCGTTAGACTGTTGATACCTTTGAATTGTCTGCTTTTTCGATTGACTGACTTATAATCAGTCAATCTGTCTGTTTATTTCATTCGCTTAGAGCGCTTCTCGCTCATCCTGGTTGAAAGATTTGGGCGTAATGTCAAAGTGATGTGAGAATTTAT
>JAMFLO010000431.1:0-26789 GCA_027475765.1 Paralagenidium karlingii
GTCCGAAGAGTTGCAACGGGAAGGGCAAGTGTTTGTTGGTTGGTTGTGCGTGCAAGGACGGTTTCAGTGGGTATGCGTGTGATATTCGCATGGAGTGAGCAACGCGACTCTCATTCTGGAGTCTCTCGTCGTCGAAATGATCTGCTGGGTAGTTGATTGAATTGGCAGTGAGTGGAGTTGCTGAATCGTCTGAGTGTGCGCTGAGAGTGTCTTTGAGTTGTGTAGTATGCGTAAATCCATAAAGAGTTGAGTCTGTCTTTGGTCTTGTTGCGCTTTGAGATCCGAGTGGAGTCTTGTCGTGGATTGGAACAGAGACCGATAGAAGACACGGGGACGAAGAGAGGGAGAGATGAGAA
Source organism: Paralagenidium karlingii (assembly GCA_027475765.1). Lineage (NCBI taxonomy): Eukaryota > Oomycota > Peronosporomycetes > Paralagenidium > Paralagenidium karlingii. Next base: position 357 of record JAMFLO010000431.1, read on the forward strand.
TGATACACTGAACAAGAAGTTGGCGATCGCAGGGAAAATCGGGGTGGAATGACGAGTTGTACTTCGAGACTATCATGATTCCCTTCGGTTGCGTCGAAGGAGTCACGATCCGCACCGTAACGCAAAGAACAAGGAAGTAGAGTTGGAACCCCACGCCTGGCGAGCACCCGTTTATCAGCCAAAGGATGAAATGCCAAATGGAGAGTGACTTGACCTTAATCTGAGCAGTTCACGCGTTTGGGTTGAGGATCAGTGACCTCTAAGTACAGCACAATGTCAAGAACAGCATTTGGTGCATTACAAGCAGAAACGGTTAAAGTGGATTTGTGGAAGTTGCACAGGTTGAATGATCCCCAACGCTCCCGGTCCACACCTGTAATCCTCACGTTCTTGCCCATCGGCACAGGTTTGCGACGCATCATATGCTTGGGGCTTGGACTGAGAATCAAGAAATCTGATGATCTTGGGTCAGATCAGCACCAGATCCCTGATGAAACAGTTGGCCCACTCTAATCATAAACAACAGGACCTCATCTTCTTATCGCGAGCCCAAATGAATCGTACCGACACCACTCAGCGTGCTCATTTATTCTGCAACTAACTGAAGCAGACGTGCTCGTGAAGTCCTTGTTGACGATTCAAGGTTTCCGCGTTTCAAGCCTTCCACCTTGTTTGGTTTGATCGCAATGGCCGCTGCTGATGGTGTTGTGCGACCGTATGGCAGTGGAAGCAACTCAATTGCTGGCACCTCGCCGGAAACAAAGAGCTCTTCAGTCAGAAAGCCCGAGAGCAAAGCGGGTCTTCTGAAGTCTCTTGCCCGACGGCTCACGATCGACAATTGTCTGGGGCGCTTGTGGACTGGTGCCGACTTGAACCAGGAGTCGATGGATGGGGCTGTCAATGCTCTAGCGCTCATGAATGGTCTCATTCTCACCATCCCGTATAGCATCATGACAACGCTGGACTGGGATTACTGGGACAAAGTCTCCGAGTACGGTGCACCATGCGCCCGAACCGGGTACGACTTCTACAACAGCCTGATCCTCGGGCACATCGTGATCCCTATCTACAGCTCGTGTTCTGGGTTGATTCTGGCCACGCTTTACTATCTGTTCAAGCCCAAAGATATCCAACAGTGGTGGGGACGAGGACGCTTCTTTTTGCTGCTAATGTGTGGCGTGACAGCTGCGTCGGTGATTTCGGTGCTGCAACTTGCGTGTGACTTTTTGAGTTATTCCGCCATGAAATCCAGCAAGTTCTGTTCACCACCCAGCACGATTTACCGAAGCGCCATGTATTACATTGTCCTGGCAAGTGTCCTCGGATTCGCTCTCTTTTTCTAGACCATTTAAGAGTTGGCAGGTGCGACAGGTTGCACTGGGAACATCGTTCTTTTGAGATTGATTGCATCTGTGCTGTTTCGTCGATCTCACTCGAGGTTTGGATGCTTGCACACTTCCATCACTCAACATCTGCCAGGACACACACTACCGCACCAAACGCCCAACGCGCCCAAAGTGCGTCGAACTCGGAAGCATTTCGTTGTCCCCTGCATCCTCACGAGTGATAGCGCCAGTGGTCACGACATAGCCTTCATGCCGTGCTTGTCTGCGGACAACACCGGTGGACAGTATCCCAGAGTTTTCTATTGCGGAAAGACAACGATGTTGAGGTTTAGCTCGACTGCACTTTCACGATACCGTAGCCTCGTGTCGTGGTGATAAACGCTCGAATGAACATGAACCGAACCAACGAGGGAAGTGTTGGAACGCAGCGAATAACTGGGGTGTCCATTTGGGTTCTGACAGGAAGCCGTGAGTTGTTCTTCCTCCGTTCCGAAACACAGAGTTCCGTCCAACGCACGGCAGCATAGTGGTCCAAACGCAGTTGATTAAGGCATGAATCGATGGATGGATGATCGAATCCCCGGTATGGGTGCCCTGGTGCGCTGGTACACGGAGGAAGGCTGTACCTTGTTGGTCGAGTTCGGCGCCCTGGTGTTGGCTGAACCCAATAGAGTGTTTCAGGCAGGTTGAAGCGCAGCGTGGTGGCGAGTGAGTGGCCCTGATGCGCTAAATGGCGGGTGTTTGGTGGCTGGATCGCGTAGTTCCTTCCCCCAAACGCAGTTGGCTTGTGGACTTTTGATTCACCAACCAAGTCTGCGGGACACACGGACGAGTGATATTTGGTCACCACTTTAACGTAGACACTGTGGGCAGGGCGCCAAGCATCATCATCATCTGTCTGACGGGACACAGACAGTGGAAGAGGTCTGGTGCAGTCTCCACCTCTCCACACACACATCCCAACAGTAAAACGAGCCTCTCCGTTGTCGAGGCGGTCGTCTTTCAATCGAACATGACCCCAGGGGCCAGGATTGTGCTCACGTGTCCACCCACAAATAGTATTAGTACCCAAACACTTGCTCGTTCTAGGTGATGGCCTCCTCCCAGATATGACGAAACACATAGTGTTGGAGGAATCCGGTGGCTGATGACGCGCCCAACCGCAACGATCAACAGCGCCGACACGACAAAGGAAACTCAAGCGCGGCGGCGAATTCGTGCAAGACAATGACCGGGAATTCGTGAATCGTAGGAGCATGGACGGCAGGATAATCACCAACAGCCCACGACGCAGTTGACGATGATCTGGACGACGAAACTCGTTGGGAAATTGCAAGGAACGCATTTGCTTCAATGCTCCTACTGGATCTGGAGCGCAGGTTGGTCGAAAACGTTGGCTGTTGATTGAACGAACTGGACGAATGTACGGACACCGGTCCCCCCCCCCAATATACCGCCGCCACTCTGTCCGTCCATACCCTGTCAGAACACATACCTCGCTGCTATTTTATCTTTGCTGGAACCTTTCAGTTTCATTTGTAGCAGACCTGAACACCACAAAACCAAATTGTCGGGGGAGTTTCCTGCCTCACGCATTCAACTCACCTTTCACCACCCGAAGAAGAACGAAATCCTTCAACTGGATGACATCCTCCATGACGCACCTGCGACGGTTTTGGCACAAGAGGTCACCAGGTCACCAGGTCACCAGGTCACCAGGTCACCACACTTCTCAAACACTCTCCTCATTCCCAACCTTCTGCGTGACTTGCTCAATCCAAGCTCCTGGTGCACTGGCTTGATGGGTTGTCCTTTTGTTTCCTATGAAAGCTAATCTCGTGTGTTTGGTCCAAGCCCATCATTTCTGACAGTTACCCAGTACCACGGCGGGCTTGAACGGCCGCATCACGTGTGTTCTGGGATGGCAACTTGACTGACACCCAAACGGTTCACTCGAGTGGGTGAACCGTTGGGTGACCCAAAGCAGACCGTGACCTCCCTAGTGTACACGCAACGTCTCTTGCGCAAGAGACCCCGCAGCTTCAACGCTTCAACTCACTCTGCTTGGAGGTGGTAAACGGGTCGCACGCCGACTGGTGTGGACATGGTGTGGTGGTGCCTGGGTGGTCACCAAGATCCCTCCATGGGTTGTTTGCTGGGTAAGCGCGTCCATTTTTTGGCAGGATCGAAGCGATGAAAAGGTGTTTGATTGGCAAACTTCAACTCAGGTGCGCCACGACACGACTCTGTTTTTGAAACGTCAAGGAGTAGGGCAGAGACGAGCCTGGTTTAGTGAGTTGAACACACCAACCCAGACAGACAACAAGTGCGCAACAAGCAACAGAACACGCCCACCACCCACCCACCCACTTTTTCATGAGGCTCCCATCCCAAACGACTCATCTGGGAACGAGAGAGCAAGCCCCACAGTGACACTCAGAACGAGAACTGGTAGTGTACTGTACTACGACACGTGGACCGCGTTGGGTCAGGTCTCCCTCACAGAAGACTGTCGGAGCGACAAGAAACTAGGATGGAATCCACCGAAGAAGACAGTTCCCTTTAGCTGTGAGGTGCGAGCCATCATACTGTAGCTCAACGAGCCTTTCGCTGGCAGGATGCTTTTGTTGTGTACCGTATGTTTCCATTTTTCAGCCGTTTGGTGGTGCTTCAACCACGTGCGTTGGGGATGCCGGGAGCATGGCGGGCAGGTCTTGGAACAATCCGTCAGCTTCAACCAGTCCCAGGCTTGCATCTTCATCAGCGCCTTTCTATCGTGTGCCTCATGTGTTGTTGTGATTGTTTGCTGGGGAGAGAGAGATGGTCTGGCTTCGGGAAGCTGCTAAGTGGATGATGGGTTCTCTTCTTCTACTCTCTTGCTTTGTCCACTTGGTCAGCAACAACCACACAGCTGCGGTGCTCTTGATCTTTCCATCCAACACTAGAGCGGGTCTTTCTCTTCACGCCCAGAGATCATCTGGATCAACAAACGTTGAGTGTGCTCCGTGCACTATGCACAAGCAGAAATGGTATCACCATCCGTATCCGCATGGAACGATGCTCAGGCTGAAGCCAGAAGGAACCATAGCGTACTGTAATGCTCCGCACCGCTCCAAGCACACAGCGGCTTGTCACGAATGGATTTCCTTTTGCATACAATACTGTACTCATCGCACGGTTCTCCTCAATTCTTTTTCCTCCTCCTCCGCAATTCTGTCATGGTTTTGGCCTGCTCTCTCTTTGGTGGGGATGAACAGTTTTGACAATGTGCAAGGTTTGGTTTTGTGCCAGTACTGTACCCATGAACTGCAGTACACCTGTTTACTGTATGGAGTACAGTATTGTGACATCCTGATCAAGTGCCATGCACCTTCTCTTTCGCGCTTGGAAACTGTGCGCCGCTGACTTTGAAGTTGTAGATCGTTTCTTTTCTGCAACGAGGTTGGGCAGGGTGCATGGGATGGGTGCACGGAAGGGCAAAGCACAATTGTTTGCTCAGCCGTCCAATTGCCTGATGTCCACTTGTCCAGTTGCCTCATTGCCGGATGGGATTGCGAACCGCCCTACTCGAGTAGATACAGTACAGTACAGCACAACTGGACCTGCTCATCATCCACATCTCTCTCTTCCTTGTGTGGTGTTGAGTGGGCTGTCTTTCTTGGTTCGGTTGCACTTCAAGCGACAAGCAATCCAATTGCCCGCCTTCGTTTCTCCGTTTTTGTGGCTTGTTCTCTGATTCTGTTGTTGGCTGTTCAATGACATAAAGACAAGAAGACTCCCTCGCGTCGGTAATCAGACCACTTTGTCCCAAGCGGTCCACTCACCCATCCAACTCGCGTTTTTCTTCTGATCCAAGAGCAAGTTCGTCAATGTTTTTGGTGTTACAGGCTCATGCCAGCCAACATGCTCATCAATGTCGGGACATACAGTAAGTACTCTTGTGAGTTTGTTTGTCCATGGGGGTTCCGCGTGACAACTACTATGGGTGTCAGTCTTTCCCAGTTGCTCAGGTGCCATGAATCCATCCAGTGAGGGTGCTTGGTTGCTTTTTTGCTTGGAAACTGGCAAGAGATTTGGACCTTCACGACAGGTGATTGGCCGAAATCCTGATCTGGTTGGGGCTCCATGGACCTTGTCCCAGCTCTGCAAAAGCATCCATCTCAGGGTTCAAGCAGCAACACGCTGAAGTGATCACACTTCAACCCTTGTCTCGCAGAGGAAGAAGCGGCTGCTTTGGTTGCTGGGATGGTCGAGAACTTGCTCAAGTCCACTGTTTTACCTTTCGCATGATGCTCTTCAGCATTTGCACAAAACTGGAGATCCAGCTGGTGAAAAGGTTTCCCCCAATCAATATATTAACTGACCAAATCATCCAGTGTATTCGTTACCGACAGCTTGAGTGAGTAAGCTCCAACTCGAAATCAACTGACTGGATCAGTTGTTCGAGTTGGAGCCTTTCCCATAGGCTCGGTGTGCAGCTTTGTAACAGTCGGCGGCTCAACTGCCAAATAAAGAATCAAGTCACGGGAAAGCCAACCACCAACACTTTCCCAACTGAAAATCGCCAATGTTGCAGTTTGATCTACTGTACATATATGTACCGCATGGGGTTTGGGCGGTCTAGATTGAGTGGCTGGTGTTTGGCTTGGTTATGACAGCATCATGCTGCAAGGGGAACTAGCGTGTCGTGTTGCCGTGGTGCTGTGGTGTTGCTGCGCTTGTGCTCGTCGGCCCCACCAAGCTCCAAAAAGCTGTTGGTGGTGAAGGGACAAAGGGAAAAGTGTGATTTCCTTCATTCAAGTTGTGATGTGTCCCACTCGACAGTACCCGTACGAATTATGGACAGACGTGTGACAGGGACAGGCCCCATCCCCAACCCTTGCTCTCGAGTTGGCCTTTTTTGTGTCCTCAAAAGGCGGAAAAGGGATGCGCGAAACTTGAAGAACAGATAGGATTAACCAATGAGATCGCCAAGCTGCCCACCGACGTGGCACAAGAGACCAGACAGCCAGGCACTCACCATTTCAAAGCAGGAATGACAACGGCCGGTAGCCTTTCTGATCATCAGGTCATCATCCAGCGTTCAGTTCAGTTCGCCGTCAAGCAACCAGCAAAAGTCAGTCCTCGCCATGTCACTTCTAAAGTTTCCACGTGCAGACACCTTCTGGACTGTGACCTCTTTTGCTTGGGCAGCATTGCTTTGTTGTATCAGGGCGTGAGTGGCTCTCTTTAACTCTTTTCTCGTGGTGCTTTGGTGGCTTCGTGGACTTCTGCTCGTGTGTGTTGCGCTCGATCCGACAAACGACAAAACAGAATTGACCTCCCAGCACTCAATTCCTGCAGTAGTATCGATCCAATCACAACAGAGATGACGTCGATCCCCGCTCTTCCTCCGCGTAGCATCGAACCGCCGTTTGCCACCCTGTCGTCCATGCACATGCACGCCATGGCGCGCACGTTTCTCAGCGTTTCTAGTGCCGTCGATCACTCGACTTCCTCGAATGAATCGTCCTCTCCAATGTCGACGTCTTCTTCTACTTCTTCTTTGCGGCGCTTGCCCAGTTTGTTTGGCAAAGACGGTGAATCCTCGCCACGACGCGTGCTGGGCATGCAAGACGTGCTCAACCATCAACAACAGTATGCTCAGACCAACAACCAGCAGAACCCGGTGAACAACCAACCCTTGCAACTGAGGCTTCCGTCGCTTGGTGCTTTGCTTCATCCAGCTTCATCTTCGTCTTCGACGTCGACCATCAGTCCCGTACCCAAGAGCTCTCCCGAGGTGGAGAGATACCCTGTCATGCGATTGGAGCATGTTCATCATCACGACCATCACCATTCTCACCAAGACTCGCCTGTGTCACCAGTGTCGCCTTTGGCTTTGCATCACCACGCCCACTGTGGCGCATCGTCTCCATTGTCACCGACGGATTCATCAACTTCTTCGCCGCGGGACAAGCCCAAGCGCGCCACCAATGCCAAATTGTGTGGTGTCCAAGGATGCACCAAGCGTGCCAAGGCTGGCGGCCGATGCATTGCCCATGGCGGTGGTCTGCGTTGTTCCGAAGAAGACTGCACCAAGCATGCAGTCAGTCTTGGGCTCTGCATCAGCCATGGCGGTGGCAAGCGCTGCACCATTGAAGGATGTCTTAATGCGTCCCGCAAAAACGGTGTGTGCTGGAGCCACGGCGGCAAACGGCTTTGCAAAATGGACGGGTGCACCAAAGGCCCCAAATCCGGTGGCTATTGCTGGTCCCATGGCGGCAAGCAGCTCAAGAAAGCTGACTAAGCTGGGGTGGCCTTGTGGGTGGATACGTGGATGGGTGGTGTTGGATTAGTTGTGATTTATTGCCGTCGTTGTGTGGGGTGACCGTTGAATCTGGTTGTTCCTGTCATTGGGATCATCTGGTCTTGTAGGATGATGAGTAGAGTTGTGTTCAGTTTTGCCGCTTTTTCTTCACTTTTGTTTATTTAATTCAGATTTTTGGATTGTTTGACTTTTCATTTGCTGGCGGAGGGCCCATTTTGACATTGCGGAACAGCGTGATCCCCAAGAAGCATATGAATGGGGGGGGGGTCACCATTGGGAAGTGTTGGTGGCGGGATGGTACCAGTAGTACGCCTGGTACTCGTCACTCCAGCACTGGACCCAACCACCAGTGGCGTCTTGCGCCGATGAAGATGCCTGTGGTGCATATGGATCTACATAGTTGTAAGACGCAGCAGCAGTGCCGTAGTTGTAGCCAGCGTAATCCACGGGGTACCCGTCATACCCACTAGCAGCGGTCTGCTGCCAAAGCGACGAATCTGTTGCAGCATTGGACAACGCCGCGCTCCCGTCCACACCATCAGACTGCTGGTCATATACACTTTGAGTTGCCGCAGCAGCCTCCTCCAGTGTCCCATTGGTTTGTGCGGTGGCGTCATGGCTATCACTTGTCATGGTTGTTGCAACAGCTGACGACCCTGAAGTGTTTGCGTGCTTTTGCGCCTTGGAATCCTTGGCTTTCTTGTCCTTGGCGGCCTTTTCGAGTGCATCCTGTGCGGAAATCGATAGCTCGGCCGCCCCATGTTTACGACGTCTACCAGGAACCATGGCATCATCCTTTGGGGTTGCTTCCCCTGCCGACGGGTCAGTTCTTAGTTTTTCTTCCTCGGCTGCAGCTCTGGCTCGAGCTTCAGCAAGTTGTTTAGCGATTTGTTTGGCTTGGAATTCGCGGAGATGCTGTCTTCGGTGGCGTTTGTCCTGCTGCTCTTTGAGAAACTTGTGAATGACTTCACGTTGTTGACGTTGGCGCAACTCACGCGCAAACAAGATCTTGTAGCGCATGCGGAACACTCTCGCTTCACGTTTGCGCTTCAACGATAACCAGAGTCGTTGGATTTTGCAGGCAGCCTCATGGCGCTTGCGCTCATAGAAAGCCTGGTGGCGTCGAAATCGACTCCATTGCCTTTGAATCCTTTGAGCTGCATTCATTTGGGCTTTGTGAATATGCCGTTGACGCAACAAAAAACTCTTGACAAAGCGCTGGATCAGATTGGCTGCACGTGTTTCACGGGTCTGCAGTGCCAACAAGCTAGCTGCCAGCTGCTGCTGCAGCTTTTGATACTCGAACCAGGCCCGGAAACCCTTCTGAATCACAACTGCACTGTGCCGACGATGCAGCCTTGACAGTTGGGTGGTGATGTGAACAGTACCGTGCCATTTGCGCACCATTCGCCATTCAAACACCCACTTTGATATTTTGCCGCTTGCGTTCAATTGTTCTCGATCCTGAAGGATGCGTTTCTGAGTCTGTTGAGAATGGAAATGGCGAAAAGAACGACCGAGGACAACGGCAGCTTGCGCTTGCATTCGCTCCTCTTGTTGCTGTTGTCGCTGCTGGAGTTGATGGTGTTGAACTGCGACTGGCTCATAGACTTGATGGCTGAGAAAATGACTGGCAGTTCTCCTTCTCTGGAAGCGTCGACATGCACCGTCGAGAAGGCACGTCGCCCTCACACAATTCATCAAGTGGTGATTACTCAGCTTGCGTTTCAGCCATTTCACGTGCCGCATTTGCAAGTATTTGAAGCGACGCCATCCGCGCTGAATGATGGAAGCACTGTGGATTTGTTTCCGCAAATTCTTGCGCACCAAAAAGCCACGAGCTAGCGACTGGATCCGGCTTGATGCCATACGCCGAAGATCATGCTCTCGGCTCTGGTCCACCCAAAACTTCCATTGGAGCCACGCAAATTCGAACTGATGACTCTCGCATACTGCAAACAGTCGCCATAGCAGCCTGCGTTGACGCTCAAGGTGCCTCTTGCGTCGATTCTGACGCGTGCGGAATGAAAGCTGAACACGCACCACCAACCGTTTGAAATGAATGAATCGACGCCGAGGCAGTATGCCGCGCCAAAAGCTCTGGATTCGAATAGCACCGCGATGATGTCTATGATGGATCTGAAGAACGCGGCTGGCCAATAAGTGTTCATGTGCACGTAGTTCGCGCTTTTGCTTGAGCATTTGCCAATAGTGAAACCCATTTTGAATAGTCGCGGCAGCGGCTTCTAATTCCATAGCTTGTTGATGCTCCAGAACGTCCGATTTCCACAAGGCAAAGCAGTAGTGGAGTTCACGAAGCACCTGGTTTTCTGCCGCATGTTCGATTTGTTCGCATGCCTGGTATTTCACTTGTTCAAGACGCTTTTGTTCGCGGATTTGTTGCTGCCAAGTCAGAAAACCCCACTCCTGTTCACTTTTTGCAACGCTATGAACCAATCTGTGAACAAGATTCTCGAGTCGAAGCGCGCGAGAACAGTTCTTGGTGATATAGTCAGCGACTGGAAAATGCGTTTGGATCCAATGAATGTCGTTGTGGATTTGTTGAGTTGCCTGCTGGTGATGGTTTTGGGTGGCTACCAGATGCCGTCGCAGCAACCGCTTTTGCCGTCGTGGAGAGTGCCATTGCTGGTGGCCGACGCGTGCATTGGGCTTTAGCTGTTGTTGTTGCTCGACCGCAGCATCGCGTTTGGCTTGGTGCGTGGGTCGGTCGCTTGGGTATTTCGGATGCGAGCTCCTATTCGGCTTGGTTTTGTTGTCGACTCGATGGTTTCCGACTTTGGTGTGTCTGCTTTCACACTGGTGCTCGACAAGAGGCTCCAGTTGTCGTCGCTTTGGCTTATGCAACTCAAGTGCCTGCAGCTCTTCAAGAAAACTCTTTGGTGCGCTAAAGCCTTTGGCTAACGCCAACGAAATGGCGACATCCAGTTGATTGGATGACGAAACGGCCAGACCAGCATTGCTCTCAGTCAAGGAGACTCGAGCCATTTGATCATTCGCACCTCCATGATCACTGGCCGTGCAGTGGAACCGTTGGGTGTCTCCTCGAAAAGGTGCTGCACCCAACAATGACGTTGACTGCAACCTTCCTGCTGCAAGCGTTTGCTGCTGGGTCTGTTGTTGCTGTTGTTGAGGTGAGTGCTGCCGTAGGAATTGACGGCTATAGTTGTGGTATTGAGGAAATGGCACACTCAGGAAGGAGTGCAAGTTGTCTAGACTGAGTAGACCACACATTCGAGGGCGTTGGCAAACACGACTCCCAGACGACTGGTTCCTCGAGTTGACCTCATGGCAAGAGTTGGTACAATTCCTACTATTGCTGACTTCTTTCAGCGCCTTTGAGCTGCGTTGAACCACTTGCAATTGGGTAAACAACCCATTGGATTCCATTGCCCGCTTGGTCTGGGGCACTTCGTCATCTTCACTGACCTAAAACTATTTCCCAAAATAGCCTTTTCAGGGATCAGCGTCAACTTTTAACCGAAATGCCGGTATGGAGATATATACCACTGATTGGTTATAATTACTTGCTGTTTTCATCCAATCAACATGAGCAGCCGCCAATCACCAAGCAAAGGACAACAAGAGCAAGTCGACCGACAACAATGACGGTGCAAGTTGCTGGTGGATATCACGCGATCGCGCTTCCTCTGGAGCACAGTGTGTTTTCTCGATACATTTACGTCAAACAACATCTCGAATCAGACAAAGAGAAAGGATCCAGCAACGGTTCAGATGCTTCTTTGGATCCTGAACGAACGGTTTTCGTGTCCAATCTGCCGCACCAAACTGACAATAAGTGGCTTCGCGAGACTCTGGAGTCGGCAATTGGCTCAGTTCAGCACATCTTTGAGCAAAAGCAGACCGAAAAACAGGAGTTTGCTTCCAAAAAGGTTCATGTGGTGTTCAAGGCCAAGAGTTCGGTGGACAAACTGCTTCAGATGGATCAACTGGAGGTTCTTTCCATGCCAACGAGCAATCAGTTTGGTCTTCAAGGTGGTTTTCGTCGGGAATGAACTCGTTCAATGATGAAAACTCCAGAGATGCACTGATGAAATGGAATGATTTGTTGCTGATATAGGCCTGAAAGCGCAATACTATGGAGATCGACCTGGCCTTCAGGTTCTGAAGGAAGAAGCGGACAGCTACATGGCCGAGTTTGATGCTGAAGAACAGGCGGTGAGTTTGCATTTGGATTCTCTTCAGCGAAAAAACTTTAAGACTATGAGAAACTTAAAAAGGAATATGTTTCTTTGCATAGGAACGCAAACGACGCGAAGAGTTGCGCAACCAAGTGGATGCAGATGGTTTCGTGACTGTCATGAACAAGCGCAAAAAGCGTGCCTTTGATGAAGACGAAGATGCAACTACCGTTATGAGTGCTTCTCAACTGAAACAGCTCAAGAAGAAGAAGAAAACGAAGGATTTGCACAACTTCTATCGGTTCCAATTGCGTGAAGCCAAACGTGATCGTAAGTGGACATGGTGGAGGCTTGCCACGACGCTTTTGGGATGGGATGCGTGGTGGAGTAATCGTTTCCGACTGAATGTTGTTTTCTTTCTTTTTTCACATTGTAGAGCTCAAGACTCTGCGCGAACGCTTTGAAGAAGATCGCCTGCTCGTTGAACGCATGAAGCAAGCCAAACAATACAAACCCGAGTAAAACGTTGAGCTGTGTATAATTTAGAGTTCGTGGAATACCTTAATTTCGGTCTCTGGGTGCCTGATTTCATGTGTTCCGCCCTCAAATTATGTGGTGCAAATGCTCGATCAAGTACGATTCGTTAGGAGGTGTGGTCCAATCAAAACTTGGTGGTATGTGACTGGTTGAAAACCCCAAAGGGGGCCATTATTGAGGCTGCCGCAATTGCTTGGTGGTTGAGCGTTGTGGGTTGGTGGGGTTGTTATCTGTGGAGTTTCCAGCTGAGAAGCAGACAAGTTACATTCATCAAAACGACAAAGATGGTTGCCTCTAAGAAGACGGTGAGAAATGCGAAATGCGAAATGCCAAATGCATTTACAGTGAAAAGCCGTTGGACGAGGTTCACAGTGAGACTTCTGCATGCTTTTGTTGTCGCGATTGGGGCGCTGGCCATTGGGCATACTGTCCCTATGCTGTTGGCTGGTGTTGGATCATGGCACAAACGAGCAACGTGGAGGATCCCGACCATTTTTCTTTCAGTTGTTTTTCTTCTGCTTTTCTTCTTGGTTTTTGTGGTTGTGAACGGATTGGAACGAGAAGGAAATGGAAAGTGAAGAAAGGAACGAAAGGAGAAGGCAACTGTGCTGCTGCTGTCTGGAACAATGGGCCTCGCTGTGTGTGTGTGTGGGCATGTCGGGAGTTTGCCAAAGCGCGCGCTGGAATGCTAATCCTGCTATTTCTTGCACAACAGAAAAAATCTATTGAAAACATCAACTCGCGCCTTCAATTGGTGATGCGCAGTGGCAAGGTGTCGCTTGGTTACAAGCAAACCTTGAAGAACCTTCGCAGCGGCAAGGGTGAGTGATTCACGGGCGCTTTGGCTTGGGTGATGCGATGCACATGCAAGATGAGACTGACGACGATGTCGATGATATGATGAACCCACAGCCAAGTTGGTGCTTCTCGCTTCGAACACGGCTCCTCTCCGCAAGTCGGAAGTGGAATACTACTCGATGCTTGCCAAGACCCCCGTGCACCACTTTTCGGGCACCAACAACGATCTTGGAACCGCCTGCGGTAAATACTTCCGCGTGTCGTGCATGTGCATCTTGGATGCGGGTGACTCGGACATTCTGCGCTCCATGCCCCAAGAATAAACGCATCACTTGCTCGCATGAAGCCATGTAACTTGCACAGAGTGGCAACCGTTGGCGTCGTCTTTCTCTGCGCTCCCAAGAGAGTGAAAGACTGGGGAGCTGTTGAGTTGTAATATCTAAACTGATCAATCCAACTTCTTTTCGGTCTGCTTCTCATGGATGAGGGCAACCACCAAAACAAACAAACAAAAGACGTTTTTCGGCTCTTGGTACTCCACTCGCTCGGATGTCTCTTTCTTTGGGCTTCTACGGCGCTTTCACTTAGCTGCCGATGGACCATCGGGCAATGTCAATGTCATGGTATTGTGTCTCGCTTGATGCAAACCACTCAGTAACTGTCGGGGCCGAAGCGGTAGATCGCGGTATTGCCCCCCCCCCCCCCCCCCCCTAAAAGATACAAAGCTATCCATCCGACCGACCCAAGTCATCCTGATCAGCGCAACGGAAAATGGTCGAAGTGGCGCCCAAGCGATCGTCTTCGTCCTCTTCGTCGTCTGCTTGTGCTGGCTCCGTCCACAAGCGAAAGACGGCGAGTGTCGAGAGCAATCAAGTGCTGGAGTTTCTTCTGGGTCAGAGCACTGCGTTGCCGCTTGCTAGTGCTACTCCAACACGGTCCTTGGAGGCCCGAGAGGCCCCCCGCGAGATCCCGTTGGGAATGGCGTCGACCGCGTCCTTTCGAGGCGGTGATGATGAAACCAGTTCCATGTCGTCCATCACCAGTGCGCAATCCACTTGTTCTTCCAGCACCTCTCATGTCCATATGGTCAGCGCGTCGGACTACGCTGTTGCCAAGCCATCACGACACGACGAGCTACCACCGTCGGTGCTACCACCACCATCGCAGCAGCAACATCAACAACAACACGAGAAGAGTGAAGAAGAAGAAGAAGAAGAAGAAGCTCCGCAAGACAAGGACACGACAGATCAAGCAGTTGCAACGAAAACCAATGAACCATCGGATTTGATCACCGATGAATTGCTACAACTGCCTGCCTTGGAACCGGTCTCGGACGAAGAAGTTGAACAAGAAGGTGAATGGCACCCACGACCAGCAACGCCGCGCAATGTTTTGGAGTGTACTTGCAGCCAACCAGAAGAAGAGGTGATGCCACCTGAGAGAGTCGATACGGTCGGTGCCAAATCACAGGACAACGACAGCCACCATCAACCACAGCTAAGGACAGCTTGCATGAATTCGCTGCAGAGAATCAGCGCATCGCAGTGGATGACTGCAATTTTAGAGCAAATTCAAACAGCATGGCTGCACGTTCTCGAGTGGTGGCATCAAACACGTCGTCGTTGTGCTCTTGTGAGGCACTCACCCATAAAGGATATGCTTGTCGACCTTGCCATTCGTGTTCTCCAGTGGATCCAACATCAACGACTTCGCCATCAGCAACGACAGATGGAGCAGCGCCAAAACGAATATGCAGGGATCAAACCAAAAGGTCCTAATGAGCAGGAACCAAGCAAGAACCAGGTCAAGCTCGACAAGCAAAAACCTTCACCGATAAACAGTCAACAAACAGCTGCCATCCAAGAGCCACAACAATTGGAACAACACCATTCAACGATGGAACAGAACCTTGAACAGGATATGACGAGTTCTCCACCTCAAATGCAAGATTACGTCTCGATTGGAGGCTTTACGCTGTTTTTGGTGGGCTACTTACTAGCTTGTTGCTACCGTTTTGCGAATCCTGTGGTCGAACCACTGCCGGACCTTCAAACGCTGATTCAACCAAGCGATTTCTCCCAATTCCGAGTGCGAATTCATGACCCTGCCAACTTCTCTGTTGTTCACGCTCCATTCACGACTCTGAACTGGGAAATTGTCGGATTCCCGATGGAGCTGTTAGAGCAGCGAGGTCCGCACATGGTTCAGTACCAGCTCCACCTTGGCGACTCGGTGCAAGACTCTGAGGTTGCCATACTGTCGACGGCGATGCCGACTCGCAGCTTTTCCCACAAACTCCGCATTGATGCGCCGACGGCGGTCCAGTCCAGTGAGCCGAGCCCTTGGGTCGCCCAATTGGATGTGATCGTGCCCGTGTTTGGCCAAGCAGAAAAGCTCGTGGTCAGTGAACGGGTGTTCTTCAACGTTGCCAATCCTACGGAACCTTTGACTCCCGAAGAGACCAAGTTTCGCATTGTGACTCCGTCCAATGGCACCGTGGTCTCACCCAACAGCAGCTTTGTGGTCCATTTGGCCTACGATGCACTCGCAGAGAACCAGGTGAATGTGACAGTGGATTCAATGTGGAGATTTCGAACTTCGTCATTGAGTTCGCCAAGCTTTGTGATGCATGCGCTCGGTGCAGGGTGGCACACCATTCAGGTGGAAGGTCAAGACATCACCGGCACCGTTCACACCGACCAAGTTTGCATTCAAGTTCAAGACCAGCAAAGCGGGTCGGAACTGGCCAAAGTAAGTGAATCGAGCGGTTAAAAGGACATCATCGATTTGACCGCTGTAGTAGTCCACGAGACAAGAAATACACCAAGATTTTGCTTGGTTTATGCTTTCATGGAAGTCGCTGGCGAGCAACGATATCAATGGGAAACGCTCCAAGCCTGGTGTTTTGATCCTGTTGGCACACTTGTTTTCGGTACTCTTCTTCCTCCTCGCTTCCACTGGAGCAGCTGCTGCTGCTGTTGCCGTTGCTGTTGTCACTGAGGTTCTTGCTGCAAAACGTACTGCCAAATAGACTGTGACTCACGTGTTTGCCGTTTTGGGCACTTGAGAGGTACCAGTCTTGAAGATACTTTGGCACGTGACGCAATTGCGTGTGTTCAAGATGGAGAGTATCCAAGAAAGCCAGCTGGGCCTTGGTGTGACTGGGTAAAACCTCGAGAAGGGTCCCCGAGAGATCTAACGAGCCCAACGGAGTGTCTTGTCGATCACAACTGGCCCATACACATGCGTCAGCATCCATTGGAGACTCACTGGACAGTTGGGTCAATGGATTGCCGGTCAAGTAGATGTATTCCAAGCTCATTTCACACAGTACAGGTGGGAATTGCTTCAGTTGACAGAATTCCAGACCAAACGCACGTACTCCTTGCCATTTGCCAACGATTTCGGGTGAAAGCGAGGACAAATTGCTTTCAAAAAAGAAAATCTCCTCCACACTGGGAGGAAAATCTCCAGCGTCGTTGGGCTTTTCTTGATCCTCTGGATCACCTTCAGGAAAGAGCAGACCCGGCGGGATCTCTCCATAGCTCACATTACTTCGAATGAAGTACACATACTCCAGCAAGGGCAAATCTTGTTGACGCACAGAACTCGCGCGTGGCCAGTCACGCAAGGTGCAATTGTAAATGTCGATGCCGTTCAGCTTGCTCAATTGGCGAACCATCGGTGGAATCTCCAGCCCGGGACAATGGCTCAAGATCAGCACCACCACGGTATCACCGTTGAAGTGCTGCAGAATGTCTTGGATCTCTTGTTGGCTGCCCTGGATGTCACGACGATAACAATTGATGTTCATGACGGCACATGAGCTTTTCCCACGATTGATCCATGGTGTCGACGGAAGCACGCAACCTGGAACTTGAGCAATCCGCTGGGAATTGATGTGCACACCAAATACCAGGAAACCTGACAACCAGAGCAAATGGAAACACCCAAAGCGCAACATCGATACGAGTCGGCTAGCAAGTCGTGACGTTGCCATTGACGTCATGCATTGATCACCTTGCTGTCTTCGCGTTTGAGAACCACTGGCAGTTCCAGTTTCAATGGGACTTTTGGGTAGCAACCCCCCCGTGGCCACCTGGTCAGTGAGCTTGATGGACGGCTGCACGCTGTGACCAGGAATTGGTTGGTCCTTTCGCAGGACCATGCTTTCACCCATCAACAAGCAGCTCAATAGACTCAGATGGGACAACAACGTGGTCACATAATCCACCAGAGATGTCACAAACAGTTGCTGGTTCTCTCGGATCGCTTTGACGTACCAAGAGTCGTTGAACACCAGGTCATACCTGAAGAAATGCGTTTGAGGGTCGTACGCGGCCACATACTTGCTGAAGATCGTCAACGGGATGACCGTGGAATTCACAAAGTTGAGAAGTGCACTCATGGTGATTTCCAAAAGCCGTCGCTTTGCGATTCTGGACGAGGGCACCAGCCCATGGATCAATGGAGTCGAGACGCAGTTGATCACGATCATACCGATCACTACGTGATTGATCCATCGCGTAGCAATAAAGATACTCATCTGGTTGGCCTGGTACACTTGAAAAGCCACTTCGAGCCATTCATGGACCAGCACAAAGTCGTCGTAATGTTTGCTTCGAATCGACAGCCATGGCTCGACGCAACGTTGATGCATGTATTGACCGCCACGCACAAGACACAGAGGACAGAGCAGTGTGCAACACTGTGCCAGATACGTTTGCTTGGGATTCGACTGCGGTGGTATTTGACGTGGGTGATGAAGTTGCGGTTGTTGCGGATTCAAGTGGACGAACAACGATGAGGTCGGCGTCAGTGATGCAGTGGTATCCGATTTGGTTTTGGAAGAAACCGAAGAAGCAGCAGGAGAACACGAACCCAGTGACTGCTTGAACACAAATTGTCTTGCCTTGAATGAGCGATACAGCAATCGAACCAGTGCCATACCATGCAACACCGCAGCGACCACAAAGCCCCAATTGAGTGCGTCAAGCGTCGCATGGGTGAACTCCAAGGTCAGATTGCCCAGCAAAAAGTAACTCGCCAGTTCATCGTGCAAAAGCCAATAGTACAAGCGGGCCATGGCCACCAAGAACGCAATCTCTCCAGCATGTAACGCAAACACCGTCCACCAACATACCAGAAACCATTTGGGCGTCAGAAGCAATTTGTCCGCATGCTGGTTGATCTTGTTGTTGTTCTTATGGAGATTGCTGCTCGTATGGCGACTCGTGGTGCGTTGCCTGGGGTACTGTTTGGTGGGTGCGGGGAGAGTGAAAGAGGTTGAAGCTGCTGCACGGGTGGAAGCATCACCAGCGCAGGGAGAGCAACAATCGGCTGTTGGAAGAACTCGATGCTGCATGCTTTGGCATTCACCACCACCAGACCTTGCTGGGTGTTTGGTAGCAGAAGCAGTTATGGAGTAACGACCAAAGGGTCAGGAGAACAAACGGCTAATCATCGACAATGGTAACGCGCTCGACGATCAATCCGCGTGCAACTCCAATGCCCAAACAAGAAATCACCGATGGAATGGCAAACCATTTGTATCGATCTCATTTTGTTTTTTTGGCTTTTTGATCACAGAGCACCTCACCAATCCACCCATTACAACAGCGGAGTCCACATTCCTCTTGTATACCTCCGGTTCGATATGGGGAATGGCATCTGCGGGCGTGAAGGATGCGCACTCTTTCTCTTTCTCTCTCTCGATTCTCTGCTATTGCTTGCTCGATTTGCTCCTCCACACGAGTGTGCGATAGAGCGAAACCAAAAACAAGAGTGTAGCAGCGATGGAGTGGGTGACTTTGCCAGTCGCACTTGTGCGATGTTAGCCCCTGGACTTTACGACCGACATGCACAACCTCTTGTGAATCGTATCGGGCTCGGCACACCAGGATGCTTCATCTGAATTCAACATGGCTCAACCAAGTGCAGCAGTTTCTTTCGTCGCGGCACCGGCCAGGTAACCTGATCCCACAGAAGCTTATGAAGCTCTCGAAGCTCTTGACTCCCACCCAAACAAAGAACAACAAATCGGTTGGTTGAACACTCCGCCTTTGTATTCCCGGCGTCACCGGGAGGATCCGTTTCACTTTGTATTTGTCGTTCCAAACTGTGAGTTTTGTACACCAGGATCTTCGACCGCGTCAATTGTCTGGAATCCATCAAAAGCTTCAAGAGCCAACGCATCCACATCCGTTCACGGACCGTGGCATCCACCCAAACGCTGGAACTTGCTTCACAGTCCTACACTACCAACTCTGGCGATCGTTTTCGTTTGTTCCTCTCAGCCAAATGGTGTGGAGTTTTGGTGGATGGTGAGCATCGTTCGAGGTTGCGAGATTGCGTTTCTGGTGGCCATGAGCTGGTTGGTGTTCTGGCTGTTGAACCATCCCGGTCAGCAAAGCGACACCATCAACAGTCTGGAATTCAGCTACAGTTATGCAATACTAGGCGTCCTGACCGGGATGTTTGCGCTTTTGGCGGTGCTCCAATTGTTCATGTTGTTGCAAAGCTTGGTCTGCAGCGTGCGAACAAGAGAGCTCACTTTCACCAACAGACGCTTCACCAACCGTCGCTCGATGGAGTCGTTCTATGACGCGTTCACACAGTCGAGTGGTGGCTGAATGTGCGGAACACTCCGAAAGCGATGGCTCGAACCAGTGTTTTACATTCACGGCAAGTACTTTGATCAATATTTCCTCATCCGCGAGTACCTCGAAGTCGCCAGTGAGGTCTATCAAACCAACCTGTCGGGCATTCCAGACGGCTCTTGGACGCCAAGTTTCCATCGCATTTGCATGCAATGATGCTCTACCACAGTAATCTGACCAGTATTCCAGAGAATCTACACGAGTTGTGGACTCCAATTGCTTTCCTATCGCTGGATTTTGGCCAGCTGACGCGATTTCCATCCACTTTGAGCCAGATGCAGGATTTGCTGCAAGTCAATTTGGTGGGCAATCGCATGCAATCACTAGAAGAGGCAGCAGATGCGTTTGCAAACCACAACATGCAGTACATTCGACTCTCTAACTCCACTTTGCAGGAACTTCCGAGTCCCATGGATGGTTCCATTCAACAATTCATCGAGATTGATCTGGAATGTACCCAACTGAAAGAAGTACCGGCGTCAATTCGCGACTGGGACCTCAACAAATTGAACAACCAACAGGATGTTGCTCACAGTTTGTACGGAAGCCCGTATTGCGATGTTGTCTTGCCAGCCAGCGACCAAGCACAACAAAAGTATCAGAAGCAAGTGTGTGGTACGGCCCATGGAACGGCGGGACCACCTAGTTTGATCCATCAACAACGACCTCTCTAGAAGGTGTACTTGAAGAATTCCAAAAGTGCCAGTGCCTCTTGCAAACCGCACGGGCTCATCGATAGCATAACAGGTGGCCGATGCCCACCGTTTGATACGCCACAGTACTAGGAGCTGCATGTTCGCACCGCAGATTGTCCTATAGCTTTGGGGGGTAAGGCCCCGAAGGGACTTCATCAAACACGTTGACCATCGTCTCTCATCGTGACTGGCTTGCAGATGCCGCTGCTGTCAATCAGAGAGGACGTTGCTTCTGGATCAATTCAAAGTAAAACGGCGCTCCCGCCGTGCCTCGATCGCTACCCCATACTTGCTGCTGATACCACCGCTCGTCTGCATCATCTTCTCGCAAATGTTGCTGGCAGAAAGGGCTCCCAAACAAACTATGCGCAACAACTTGTCAATTGGTCGTTGCGTGCCGATACCAGTCACGACGGGATTGAGGGAGCTCGGTCAATTGGGGTGTACTCCAGATTGAGTTCCATGAGTTGGTCCATCGAGTTGTCGTCACTTTGGCTGGGAAGTGCAAGCCCAGTGAGAGACGAGTTGGAGAGAGTGAGGAATGCAGATTCGCGTTACGAAACAGACTTGAGGCGTTGTCCAGAGATTGGATTCGGTTGCCGCGGAGAGTGAGGATACTGAGATTGGTCATTTGTGTCAAGGTAGACGGCAGACTTGCAAACTGCGCAAAATCCATCGACAGATACGACACGGACGTCCAGTGCTCGTGCAAATTCTCTGGAAGCAGCGTCAAGTTGGTCTGGAAGAGAATCATGGCATGAATATGGGATGGAAAACGGTTGTCCAGCAATACGTGCGGAATCCCGGACAGATTGGTCAAATAGGCCTCCACGTAGGTCATTTTGGGATGCTGCAGTTGGCACAGCGATGCGTCCGCACTACATCGATCCAGCGTACAGTTGAACAGCACGAGACCTGTCATCTGATCGAATTTGTGGACGATGGGCGGAATCTGAAGCCTGGGCAATGCGTCAGCGTCAGCTGCAGCAAGGACTTTGAGCTGATCCCCGAGAGAATCGCCTCAACTTGCTGGGTGCCATCAATACCAAAGGGGTAGCAAGTCACATTGAGGACGACACCAGAACTCTGTTCTATGAACCATGGAGTTGCTTCGAGCGTGCAGCCGAGAACAGTTCCCTGGCTCTGCGCTGCAATGTGAATCACCAGGACGATGACTCCTAGGATCCATAGTGCATGGGTTGCCAACAGCTCCTTGACCTTGGCCATCGAACAATTGATTGCACCCAACGACGACGGCACTTGGGGTACTGATAGCAGAGTCGCTGTCTTGGTCGTTTCGTGCGGAATCAACGTGGCCAAAAAGTCTGCATACGAAGTCACAAACAGCTGCTGGTTCTCACGCATGGCCCGCGTATACATCGTTGAACAAGTACTCGTCACCAAACACTCGCCAAACCGTCGAGTATTTGGAAGGATACGGAATGAAAATGATGAACGGGATGACCACCGAGTTGTCGAGCCACGCACTGCAGACCACACTGAAAAGCCGCCGAAGCCGCGGATTCGAAACAGGCACAATCCAGTGAATGATCTGCGTTGAGACGAAATTGAGAAAGAGCATCGTCACAAACAAATGGTTGATCCATCGGGTCGGAATGGGAATGAAGATGCTCATTTGATACGCCTGGTAGATCTGACACCCGACTTCCACAAACTTGAGAAGCAAAAAGGATCGATCAAAGTATTTGCCATGGATCGAGAACACCGGATCAATCCATTTCGCTTTGATGCTTCTCCTCGTTGTGCCACCTCTCGCGTAGTGGAACGGTCCATAGAACGACTGCGACCAATGACTTGGTTTTGACAAATGATCGGGAAAGACAAGTCTTCTTGCTCGCAGAGACTTGACCAGACCCTCGAACAAAACGACCAGGTGCATCAAAGCCAGCAAAGCAAACATCCAGATCATCCAACCAAGAGTTTCGAAAGTGAACTTGAACGAGAGATTGGCCGTGGTATCGTTTTGCTGCTCAGGGTTAGTCAGAAGCCAATAGTACAACCAGGTCATGCCCACCAGAAAAGCGATCTCGCCAGTACGAACGACGGCAACCATCCACCAAAACCCCACAAACTGGTACGAAACTTGAAACAATCGAAAGCGATCCCTGCTGGTATCGTCGTTTGTCTTCTTGTAGGTGGAATCCTGTTCTGGCTCAGTTGCATGGTCGACTGAGGTACTGCGGCATGCCTGGATGGTCTTGATGCTATCCCCAGATTGGAAATGGTAGTGGTGGTGCGATTTCTGTTCGATTCGAGGTTCCTGGCAAGGTTTGATCATACTCCTGTGTCGCTGTTGCTGCTGCTGCTGTTGCTGTGATATGCAGCAAAAAAAGGACAACCAAGAAGGCAAGAACACCTGGCACCAGTGATTGCGAAAAGGTTTGGAATCCATCAACTCAACTTGGCTCTCCGTTTCACCGGAAACCTGACCAGCCAGAATCTATTCCAAGCAAGATCCTCTTGTTCCTCTTCCTAGCTTGCCACTCCTACGGTGCGCCGTGGGTCCACTGGAACTGACAGCTTTAATCCGGTGCCACGGCCGAGCATTACAACCACTCTGCCTTCTGGACTGCACTAGCTGTCCATCCCATTCATTGTTAGAGTAGACGTTGCTTCTTGATCAACTCGTAGAAAAATGGCGCTCCAGCAGTTCCTTCGTCGGCGGCACATACTTGCGCCTGGTAGCGTTGTTGTTTTCATCATTGGTTGGTATCGCGGCGTGGCAGTATGGACTTCCAAACACACTGTGCGCCACGGGTTCGCCGCTGCTCTGTTTGCGCAAATACCATAGACGAATAAACGCTGGCACCTCACTTAGTTGGGTGTACTCGAGGTTCAGTTCAATGAGGTGGTCAATGGAAGCATCGCGCTGTCCAGGATGCGTCCCCAGAGAAGAATTGGAGAGGGTCAGATAGTGCAACTTGCGGTTGTCAAACAGGCTGGACAAGTCGTCAAGTGATTGCAGTTGGTTGCATCGAAGGCTGAGGATGTTGAGATTCTCCATTTGCGCCAGCGTGGATGGAAAACTGGAAAACTCGGCGAAATCCAGCGAAAGGTACGAGATCAGTGTCTAGTACTCGTGAAGGTTGTCCGGAAGCGCCGTTAAGTTGGTGCCGTAGAGAATCATGGCGTGCATGTGCGATGGAAACTCGCGGTCCATCAATCCATACGGGATCCCCGACATGTTGGTCAAATACCCGGAAGAATAGGTCATTTTCGGATGATGCTCTTGGCATAGCGATGCTTCCTCCCCCCAACGGTCCACTATGATGTTTGGAGCACAAAACGAAGTGAGGTAGATTGACCAGAGCCATTTAGAAACATGTAAAAGCTATGCATCAATGCAATTGCTTCTTTCTGCTGTTTTGTTTGTTTTCTAGTTTTTCTGTCTGCTGTTTTCTTCATTTTCATCTGTTGATTCTCTCTAACTCACCTGGTCTTTCTGGAAGAGAGTCTGCTCTCTAGAGAGAGTGGCCGCTGAATCATACAGGTGACTCAGCTGCTGGATCATGACATCCTACCCGACTTGAATTCGCGTTGGCGGTCATTGAACGCTCGCACAAGTGACTGACAATGCGAAACTTTGTTGATGTTGGTCTCCAGTTCCCACGTACTCTCGTGGTCTGGCAATACACGCCACTTGAACGAGCCGTTCTTTCTTGCGGTTGAATTGACGGCGCTTGAGCAATGCTTCGATCACATAACGTTCTTCACTGTCATCATCCAGCACAATTCTTAAAGCCTTTGGAATTAACAAACTTTGGAACTTGTCTGGATTGATCTTATAGTGAGACAGCAGATCCATCATACTGCGAGGCAACCGGAGTCGTGCGGCATTCTCGTTGATCATGGCTTCGATCTCGCGTTGGCCAATCTCCTTTGGAGCCAACTTGGCTTTCAATGTGTCTGGGGTGTGGGCCAAGGCTAAATGCTTTGTATCGAGCATTACCAGGTCTCCGGTCTTGAACGTAACAATGCTTCGCTTGCGATCATAGTACGTCTACTGACGCGCTTGACCATCAAGCAATTGCTTGCGAGCCAGCTCAATCAACTTCTGGCGGTTCTCAACAAACTTCTTGGCGAATTCAACCTTTGCGCATTTGCCTAACGCTTCAGTAGCCGGTAGATCACTGTCCAGCATATGCCGAGCGACACGGCCAGTGTCCAATTGGAATGGTGTGCGTCCTGTTGAAGAATTGACCAAGGTTGCATGCGCAAACTCAATCGTACCCAAATGAGTACTTCAATCATCACCATGGTCCGAAGCCATGCATCGCAATGCATCCTCCAGTACGAGATTCTGCCTTTCAGTTTGCCCATCCGCTTGGGCGCGATGTGCGGTTGTCATGTGTAGCTGCACGCCCATCAACTTCATCAATGCATTCCAAAAGACTGACGTGAACTTAGCATCGGGATCACTGATGACTGATTGGCGTAGCCCATGATGACGCACCACTGAAGGACTCTTGCTACATCATCCGCTTGATCATTGGTGTGCACTGCCGTGTTCTTTGGTCGTTTGGACAACTTGTCCATAACCACCATGATGGTGTCAAAACCTTGCAAAATTCGCAAGCTAGTCACAAAGTCCATCGACAGCACTTCCCAGCATTCGGTGGAAATAGGAATAGGCATAAGCTTCCCATTCTTGCGCATACTGTTGGACTTCCACCGCATACACGTCTCACAGCTTGTCACGTAGTCTTTCACATCAGTTTCCAGCGTTGGCCAATAGTACCACTGTGCAAGGCGAAGTTGCGTGCGCCGAATCCCTGGATGTGCCCCAAGGGCAGAATCATGGAATTCCTGCAGTAGCTTGATCCGTAGATCAAAGGCGTCCGGAACACACAGCCGATGGACCGAGTGAGTTGTCTTCAACGAAAACAACCCATCATGACGTTGGTAAGTGGTCGAGCTGCCGTTTCTTCCATACGCGTGAGAACATCGATCTTAAGCATAACCACGTTGAAATTGTGTTTTGACCTCTGGAGCCAGTCGGATTGACGAGACGGTGAACGCGACGTGAGCAATATGTTGCTTTTGGACTTGTTGAGCCACGGATGCGGAATCCCGGAGCGGCACTTGCAAGTATCCTGCCGCAATTCTTCCCCGCAAATTGCGATCGTCGAGGAGAAGACTCTGCTCATACGTGGACAAGGGTTGCGATGGTTGGTCATGAACTGCATAACGGCGCGACGAGCTGGCACGGCGTGCGCACAAGTGATCACACTGGTGTATCTCAAAGGCGTGAACGTGTGGTGGGCGCGATAGTGCATCGGCAACTGCATTCTCGTGACGATGGACTAAGTCAAACTGACTGAAGAAGTCCGAGTAACGAGACAGCTTGGGCGAGACGCTGGGATGATGCAAGAACCATCGACAAGCAGAATTGTCCGTGTACACGTCGATACGACGTCCGTGCAAATAATGACGCCATTTCTCCAAGGCTGTCTTGATCGCACACAACTCCTTCTCATGAGGTGGCCAATTCACCTCGAGCGGCCCAAACTTCTTGGAATAGAACGCAATCGGGTGATCAGCATCCGCAACCACTTGGGACAAGACACCACCCATGCACGAATCAGACGCATCCGTCGTGACCACAAATGTACGCTCAAAGTCCGGCGTGCGCAGGACGGGTGCTTGTTGCAATGCCAGTTTGAGGCTGGTGAAGCCACGTTCTGGCGAAGATCCCCACGGCCAAGCAACCTTCTTCTTGGTAGGGTCGCTTAACGGCAAGGCTAACTGCGCAGAATCACAGATAAACCGACGATAATACCCGGCGAGACCAAGGAAGCGCAACAGATTTTTTTGGGACTGGGGTTGTGGCCACTGCTCAATCGCAACAAGTTTTTTCTTGTCCATAGCGACACCATCAGCGGAAATGGTGTGCCCCAAAAAGTCCAC
>JAMFLO010000432.1:0-26759 GCA_027475765.1 Paralagenidium karlingii
CCCCCCGCCCACGATCTCGGTGCGCCACAGCCGATGAGGGCTTGCCAGAGCACTGATCTAGCTACGCAAGACACCAATACGGTTCCCGTGGGTTCTTCGTCCGTCGACGCTTTGGAGCGTTTGCAAACGCTCTTTGAAGCCACCGCACAAGACCATCTCCAAGCGTTTTTGCGCCACGCAAATGCTGCCCAAAAGCAAGCGCTGGTGGACCAAATCCACCATTTTGAGTCGTGGTATGCCGGCGGGTTGGAGAATTATCTGCACAAGACTAGGCAATTGCTAAAGAAGCAAGGTGTCTTGCAAGAGCCTACAACCACCACCACCGACGACCCACAAGAGCCAAAGGTTGTGTCTGTCAAGGACGGACAACAACAAGAACAAGAACAAGACGACGAAGATGACGAATGGAAAGACTGGACGCCGTCCATTCCGCAAGACAACAACACCAAGCGCGTGGCGTCTTTGGCCAGTGATTTCCTGCAGGAAATGGAAGAAATCGGCCTACAACACATTGGTATGAGCTGCTTTGTGATCGTCGCTGGTGGGCTCGGCGAAAGACTAGGATACAAAGGCATCAAATTGTCGCTTCCGGTGGAAACCATCACCCGCGTGTGCTACCTAGAAGCATACATTCGCCATTTTCTAGCCTTGCAGCATTATGCGAGAAGTCGCAATTACGATGTGAACGTGCGCATCCCGGTGGCCATCATGACCAGCGACGATACCCATGCACCAACGCTGCAGCTTCTGGAACAACACCACTATTTCGGCATGCACAAAAGCCAAGTTACCTTGATCAAACAGGAAAAAGTGCCGTGTATTGACCTCGTGAATGGCAGGATTCGTCTGGTGCTGGACCCAAATACCAACCAGACCCTGCTGATGAAACCGCATGGTCATGGCGATGTACATACGCTTTTGTACCAGAGCGGACTCGCCAACCAGTGGCATTTCTTGGGCAAACGGTACGTACACTTCATTCAAGACACCAACTACCTCATTGTCAACTCCATCAACACCATGGTCGGCTCCAGTGTGCGATACAATTGGCAAATGAACTCCACCACGGTGCTGCGAAAGGCCAAAGATGCCAGTGGCGCGATCGTCAAGTTCACCAACCAGATTCTTCCGCCAGAAGATGGATCAGAAAGTGATAGCGAGAGTGACAACGAACAGGCTCCCAATGATGGCGACAACTCGCGCAGCCCAAGCAGAAGGGTGCTGCGTCGTTGCAGCTCAGCGCAGTCGGTCCAACGAAATCGAACGGGTTCTATGGCGCTTGCTGGTGCATCGGTGCTCGTCAACATCGAGTACAACGAACTAGATGGGTTGTTGCGCAAGAAATTCAATCCAAATGGCGATGTCAATGAAGCCAACGGTTACTCGTGTTTTCCAGGCAACATTAATCACTTGGTGTTTGCGCTGGACAACTATGTGAACGCGCTGGAGGCTTCCAAAGGTTTCGTTCCCGAATTTCTCAACCCCAAATTCGCCAATGCGTCCAAGACTTGCTTCAAGGCCCCCGCGAGACTCGAATGCATGATGCAGGACTACCCAAAACTGCTCATGGCGTTGACTCAGGAGCGATTGCATTCCAATTTCTCCTGCAATCAACTTGGATTTGCCATTTTCGAACCCTGGATGGTTTACTCGCCGTGCAAAAACGATCTCATCAGTGCCGCCAGCAAGGTCAAAGACGATATCCCACCGCAATGCGCCAGTTCGGCCGAACATGATCTCTTTGCCGCCAATGCAGCTAAATTGCGTCATTTTGGCGCCAACATTGGTCGCGGTCCTCTCCGTCAATTTGCGGGTATCACAGTGCAATGCGGACCTCACATCCTGCTGTCGTCCGATTTCGCGCTGAGTGTCGCGGAACTAAAGACGAAGATTGTGTGTCCGCACGACGTTCATGTCACCGGGCGCTCCACTCTCATCCTGGAAGGCGAACAGATCCTGCTGCAGAACCTCACTCTGGATGGTGCTCTCAAGATCCACGCGTGTGCAGGTGCAAAAGTCCTCGTCAAGAACCTCTGCGTGCAGAATGCTGGATATGTCTACCACGAGCTCACTTCTGACGATCATGGAGAACAAGGTGATACGAGCACGGTGGATCCTGTGGATGCCATGCGAGGCTACAAGATCATCAAGAAAGAACTCAAAGAAATCATCATCCAGACACCCGGAGATTACGTCATTCATGGAGACGTTGTGGTGCGAATGTAATCAGCAGTTTTGACAGTATGAGGCAGAACAGTTGATCCTTCACGAATCGACCACAGTGTTGATTTTTGATTTTCGAGCAGCTCCTCCTGTCTGTGTCTGTCTATTGGTGTGCTTCCCAGAGCGCTCAGAATGGGTGAATCGTCCTTGTGACAGCAGATCCCATTAAGACGTGCTGTGTCGATGGTCCTTGCTGACTTTGTCTGAAAAATCCGATGGAATGGCTTGGCAAGTGGTCGACAAGACTGCAACTGGCAGCACTGGACGGGCAGTTTGAACCGCTGCGATTCGGTTGGAATGGCCCGTTCGCCAACTGCGCCTCACGCGTTCACTGTCTCGGCTACTTCCCTCGACGGCGCAACAATCATCGTCTCCAGTGCACGTACAACAGCATTGATCGCCACCTTCTTCGCAGCAACAACAGACACATTCACAGTCTTCACAATAGCAGTCGCAGCACATGGAGAATTGATTGACCGAGTCGACACTGGTCGATTCCGACGGTCTCGCTTTGGCGGAAAACAGGTCCGGAATGAATAAATATAGATGCATTTGGTCCATGTCCCCTAAAGCCAACGGGGAGGACAAGTCCCAATCATCGCTCAAAGTGATTTGCGACTGTCGGTGCGTTTGTTGGCTGCTGGTGGCGGAAGAACAACCACTGGCTCCACGTGAATCCCTTCGGACACTTCGTTCTTATTGCTTGGCAGGCTGGGACGATGGTTGTGCTCACAGATGGGAACACAGCACTCGTGACAGAGCATGCAGCAGAGTTGTAGCAGGGCTTCATTCATTTGGACTTTTCACAGCTCAAAGCACTGTATCAGCAAAGAAACTTCACCACCAATGGTGCGAACCCATTGGAGGCGGCGCAAGACTGCCCTGCCTCTCTGTCTGCTTGAAATATTCGACAAGGTGGTCCCTTCAAACCCGGAGAGGCCAGAACCAGGCCATGCCGCCTGTGGAATGGACTTCCTCTGAACGTGTACTACTTAACGTAGCTCGGCGGTGCATGGAACTTGATGATGCAGGATACTACAATGAGAATGCTCCAATTGTAGGCGAACCTCACGACGACTCGGTCATGCGAAGTAAACTGCCATGCCCCTCCATACTCTTCTAGAAGTACACTATTCTTCCTCTCATGTCATTGACGAACTCACGCTGCGATCTCAGAAAACGATCTCATGCTGGGTAGTGGCGGCATCCTGATGCAAGAAGCGTAGTCCAACACCAACCCACGCGGTATACACATGGCTGGAGGTTATGATTTGCCTCGCTTGTGAGAAGCGAACGTTCACCAATGAATCTCAAACGTGGACCATACTGCGATTTCCTTCCTTGATGTGTGACTCGATGACGCCAGCTATTTTGTTGCATGATTAACTCGGACTTGGATCCGGTTGGGTGCATTCTGGTCCTCATGCGTTTGATCATGACGACAGAATCGGGCTTGGTCGGTTCGCAGATTCGGCGCCACCATTGGACTGGTGCCGTTGAAGCTTTTTGTTCACGTCTACTGATCGATCTTCCATCACTTCTTCGTCTGGCGGTGCCGTCGTCTCGATGGGGTTGTTCCAGACAGCACGAATCGTCTTGTGGGTCATAAGTGGTGAATTCCGTCGGTTCTTTGGGTCCCGACTTACACGAAGAACAGCACGAAGCACCGCACGCATAACACGGCAACATGCAAACAACCACACACAACCTTCCAACACAGCTGGGTGATTGACCACGCAACGTCGCAGCAAAACATAGCCAGCAAAGCTTCTTCCAAGCCCATGCTGGTGACTTGAAGAAGAAGAGAACACTAGACGATCGCAGCGCGCAAGTTTAGACCACGAAAAGTGAACCCATGAACCCGTCAGAATTCACTGGCATTCGCCGTTTGGACTCTGTTGTCACTTGTGAAGGAGCGCAGCTCAGTTCCGAATTGAGATGACTGTCGTGAAGCCAGCAATCCGCTCTTCTGGTTCATGTTGTCCTGCGCAAGTTCGTGGATGAGTTGAGCGGAAAGGATGATCTGCCTGGGCTTGGCTTGTAGACGAACAGAGACTCTTCAGCAGTGCAGACTGCTCCGCTCTATCGTTCGATCGTGGTTGGAAGGACTGCATCATCATGTAGTCCTGCGTGGAGCTGTCTAACTCATGGATCGCCACCTGCAACAAGGATCGTGCATCTCACTGTGCGTGGTGGCGGCCATGGCGCTCTTGACTGCAGCACCGAAGAATTGTTCACCAAGGAGACCAAGATGCCGGCGAACGATGGATTCCTGACGCAAATGCCTTTGAGAGAGATTGTTTGATTACTTACTCTATGATACGCATAATATTGAAATACAATTCTTCTTCCATGCTGCCAACGCCACACTTGGGAGCCAAATCTCACGGACAAAAACTCTCAAAGTGTTTTTCGTCGAGTTGGTTCATGTCGGGTGGTGGCAACACGACCACCGGGTCAACGTAAAGCACTTGAGGCGAGGACGATTCACAGCATGGCGTGGATGTATGTCGTCCCGAGGACTCGTACATCGCGCAGCAACATTCGCACACCTCGATGCATTCCAAGCAAACGCTGCACACATTACACAGCGCGTCACAATCGTCGGCCATTGTGGATCAAGGTCCTCTCAGTTTGACAAAGTCTGCGGGGTCTTGGTCACTTGCGAGTTGGTTCGCCAAAGGGAGAATAAAAGGGTTGCAACCGTTGGTTCAAACTGATTTGCGGGCCATCTCACTCGCTTGCAGTGAAAAATTCCTTGACAAAGGATGCAGATGGAATAAAAATTCAAGTGTTGCGTATCCGAGGTCCCCATCAAGTGTTCAGATGTGTCGGTTGGCGCCTACTTCTGTAATTCTGTCCTCACCAGATCGTCCATTGGGTTGCACACAAGTGATAACTGGTTCTGCGTGTTGTGGTGTACAAACAATTGCAAGGAATTGTTCAACCGCTTTCCGACTTGCTTCAAGACCTGTTGGTGCGCTCTTCTGGAACCACCATTTCAACCAACTCTGACACTGGAATGGGTAATTCCCTAGCAGTTCTTTCCATGAGTTCCACCTGACAGGCAACAACAGTTCTCCAATTGTGCAGTCAGTCAACCAAGTCCCTGCCACTCCGAGTCTGGTCACTCAAGGAGATGCTATGCTTGAGGGGGAGAGTCTTGTCAAGTGCACCACTGGAACGTCATGAATGATGCTGCCCATTACTTCGATTGTTCAGTGTTATTGTACGGGAGCAAGGCCAAGCACGGATCGTATCCATCGCTCTATCCGCTCAACCAGCAAATCTATCAGGATTTTGGACTCTTGTAGGTCAAACCTTGTTGGTCCGGTGGCTGCAGAACCACCACAGGTTTCACGTAGATCACGTCAGTTTCCTCATTGGCAAAACTACACCGCGCCGTTGTGTGGCGTGTGCACGAAGTGTTGACCATGGCATCACAGCAGGCGTCACCCGACACTTGGCAGCACAAATCCCACGCCAGTTGGCACGCGACGTCGCACAAACAACCACAAATGGGTTCCACCATGCCTTCAACGAGAAAGCTCATTTAGTCTGACAGGGGGGAAAGCGGTTGGATCAGTTGGTGGGCAGAGTCGCCAAATCCCCTTTGGAAGCGTGGGCTGGAGGAGAATGGATTATGCGCACTTGACACGTCCAGGTTGTGTTGACAGTGGAAGCAGTGCGTGCAAGACAGGTCCTCATCACTGCTCCACCACCCTGCTCTCTTCCCACAAACAACAGAAACGGCCAATTGCTGGTTGGATGAAAATTTCCCCCAAAGGAGTCTGAAAAGACCATCAAGAACGGGGCGGGGGCGGGGGGGGGGGGGGGGCAAGGGCGGTGAGGCAGGCGATTTCAAAAATGCTCTGTCCTCATGTTCTGATGAAGAGCAGGTCCAAATATTGAAATGGAACTTCACTCACCACAATGCTGCACGCCATCTGGTTTCCAAGATGTGCTATCCGTGCCAAGTGGGAGGAAGAGAGAGCGAGAGAGAGCGAGAGAGCGATACCAATAACCAATGCACTACCTACATCTCTCCATAGCACCATATCCATCCAAACGCAAGGTCAAAGACGCCGACGCCGACGCCGACGCCCCAGGAACCCTCAGGATGATGCACGTTGGGCCTTGGAATCCCAAGAATCCGATTGGCTGCAACAGCTAAAAAGAGGCGGCCAAGCGTTCCATTGCCAAAAGACGGTGTAAACCACCAGGGTCTGTGTGCTTTTTTCCATCCAACCGCAATACCAAGAGATGATACAATGTGAACCAAACGCACCGCATTTTGACACCCCGTGGTTTTTTTGTGGGGGGGGGGGGGGCGAATTTTTGGGGTTTTCTTTCAAGTGCGGAAAGCCAGTCACCAGAAGAAGAAGAAAAAAACAGACCTTTGGAATGAAAGACAGTTGCGGCGCCTGTGTGTGTGAAGTGTGTTGTGGCATCTGCACCGGGATCTGCGGCGCAGCATGTCGTGACGCCGCCCGCAATCCTGGAAGGAATTACGGACGACGCAACCCACCAGCGCGCGGTGGTGGCAGCAGCCGCGGCGGGGGCTCCAAAACGATCCATTTGCAGCCTGTTCCTGTACAGACGCACCCTTGAACTCTCAACGTGTCCAACAACAGTTCGTTTGCAAGAGTCTGGTGGGGGGTGTGGTCGACCATCGGTTCGTGTTCAGACTGAAATGGAGCTATCCGTCAATGCATGCAACCAAGAGATGATGCGGTGTGGTTTGTTCGTCTGGAATTTGCCAGCCAACGGATGATCTGTTGCAGTTTTGATTCAAGCAGCACCAGCACCAGCACCAGCACCAGCACCAGCACCAGCACCACCAGCACCAGCAGAGAACATGTGTTTGTTAGTGAAATTTCTGTTTGTTGTGCTGTGTAGTGGTTGCAAGGTTGCAATGCATGCTGTTGAGTTGGACCGTGACTGGGTTGGTGATTGGAAGGGTGCTTGTCAAGAGATTCCGTAGGCTTCTGCAAGAGAATCTCAGTGACTTGGAAGGCTTGGTGCTTGGTCACCCTGATTTGCAGGCTACCCCCGCCATGTGACTTCATGGCAGGCATTCATCCAGGTACTTGAAGTACTGGACACAACCAACAACAGATGGCATGAATACGTGGTTGATTGCAGGATGGGGCGAGTTAAACGCCACTTGGCGGCTTTGAACCCAGATGCTTCACGTCTCCAAAGATGCAATGGGTATGTCGTTCGAATCCCAAAAGGTTCTTGTGGTGACACCTTTGCGATTTGTGCAGCCTCCAAACATTTGCTAGCGGCTTCATTTCCAGTTTTTTTTTTCTGATATCGTCGACTTCTTCCAGGCAACACCAAGCGCTTTTCATGGGCGAATGCAATGCTGGCGACGCAGTGTTGTGCGGATGTTGCTTGGCAGCGCTGTTTTGCTGCGGACTTGCGGCAAAGCAAGCTCAAAGCCAAAGACCGCACCATCGGGGCGTATGTCAACGTCGTCACGGCGGTGTCGTGGTCGTTCGACCGGTGATCGTGTATGGTCAAGGAGTCCACAGCACGCAACTCGTTCTTCAAGTGGAACAACCAACTCCGTACGCAATGCCCGTCGCGTCTTGTCCTCCGTATCCAGATCCAATGGAAGACCTGGAGCCTCCAAATCAACAGATCCCCCAACAATTCATTCAAGACCGAAGCACCTTTTCACGTACCAAGTGATCCCCATGCCATGACCAAGCAAACCAACAAACAGAAAGACGTATTGTACCATATTTCTCGTGGCAAATGGATTTCCAACCGATTTCAATGGCTTCGTGATAGCTGAATACCGTAACACGACGTCGGGTTGTTCGGTTTGATTGCTCCATGCAAAGAGTCCGAAGGAGTCTCATCCTTGGACCGAGCATCACACCAGGCACGAGCCTCCCATTGACCGATACACTCAAAACGAATAGCTTTAGTTCGCTATTGCGCGGCTCACTCACAAAGCTCATACCATTCCCAAATGGCAGCACTCTTCTTTGCTCATTCGCAACGGGGTGATGGCGCCATAATTGTGTTTTTGGTGGGCATCGCGCAGAAGCGCTTTGATCCGCAATGACCGACCACTTCCACTTCGAATCACGACGGGACTGTTGCGATAGATGATTTTGTTTTTGCGGACTTTCATCCAGTGGGTGCTTTGAAGCGTCGGCGAAGCAAACATCGGCGACTTTTTGATGCATTTGTCGCCCGATTGCTGCTCTTCTTTCTCCGAATGGTAGACCAACAAGCCGATCTGCCACAGTTAACCATTCCAACATGGAAGAGTTTGAGTCAGTCCAGACGATCCGCGATGGAAGAGATCAACACAAGAGGCACGCACCACCAGGACAAACAGCGCAAACCCATCGTAGATGGTGAACGTTTGGGCCGCAAAGTTGCCAGCAAACAATGGCATCGTGTACAACAAGTCAGTGAGCGGCAAGCACACGGCCGAAGTCACCACGAAGAGCACGCTGCTGCCTTCCTTGAAGATGTAGAGCATCAATTGGTTGTACGACACATTGAAAAACATGTAGAACACAAAGACTCGAAACACCCCGGAGTCGCAGGCCACGTGCTTGCCGTGCAGGGTCACGTCATACCCCGCAAAGCATGTTTGAGCCTTGACCAGATAACTTGGGAAATCGCGCCACGCGATCGGCGGGTCACAAAACGCTGGAATCTGTCCAGTTGATGCACTTGTCAGCGCTTTAGGAGTGTACGCGCAATGGCCAGCTAGCACTTACCCGAATGGTCCAGATCAGGGCAAACCCCAGCAAGGTCTGGTACACGCTAATCCAGGTATTCGCGTACCAAATGTCCAGGTCGACGCCCTTGAGTCCGATCTCTTTGTAGACATTGGACGCAGCTGAAGGAATCAGCGACATCAACGCGAGCGTGATCCAAAACATCGTTGGATCGGGCATATTGCTGGACGTTTCGCCTTGAAGAACCGGAAACATGGCCACGAGTCCACCGTACAAGACCAACGTGGCGCCGAGGTAATGCACTCGTTGGAAGCGAGTCGACAGAAACAGGAATGCGAGCAGCATGTTGACCGGCAAACTCAGTTGGCTCAGTACATTCGCAAGGTTCCCACTGTGCATCACCATGCGATTCAGTGTGATCTGGCTGGCACTAGTCAAGAAAGCAATCGCGATGCGATCGGTCGGTCTCCTTGAACTCACCCGATGTGAGGCACCGGGAAAGTCATGAGTAGTGTCGAGAGAGTGTCGAACAGCGCCATGATGACAAACTTGTAGTGTGGAAACGCTCGCATCGCCGGTGAAATGTCGTTTGTGTAGCGAAGTTTGTACCTTTTTGTCCCGATCCAACAAGTCATGATGAGCCAGTCAGCTTCGAAACCTTTCACAAGCTCTAGCACTGCTGCTCACCAGACGACAGGAGTGGCAATCAACAAGAAGGAGATTGGCGTGATAATGTTGGAGAAGTACCACAAGAACTGCTTGTACTCATACGTGATGCGACTATGGCGGGAGGGGGGTGGGGAGAGGTGCGCAATCAGATGAGAACCAACACCAAGTTACTCACGTGTACAACACGATGTCAATGCTTCTGGAAAGAATGAGCACCACCAGTGCGATTGCCAATCTGGATTCCCACAACACCTCGTTGACTGCAACCATTTTGGCGTTGCTGGTGGCCGTGGAGGTTTTGTTGTTGTTGTTGTTGTTGCCCTTGTCGTCGTCGTGGCCAGCAGACTCTTCAAGACTCTTCAGGTTTGGCCGTGAAGTTTGCAAGTGCTGCAACTGAACAATCAGATCAGAATCTCTTCTTACACTGTACAAAACCAAGGAAAACACGTTGCAACGGTGGCATTCTTTGCGCGTCGATGCGACCGTTACGTTGCGGTTTCCGGTTCTTCTCCTGAAGGCGGCCCAATCTGAGGTGCACGCACGCAATGGGATGCAGCAATCCAGCACAGATTCGTGTGGCATTTCACTGCGGGGCAACAGATGAAGTCCACGATCTGTCGAATCCTACTCATGAAATGATGGGAACTCGAATCCCAATAATGGACATCCAAAAAGAATCGCACTGATTCCTTGGTGGGTTGATTGGTTGGGGGGTTGGTTGCTTGGGTTCAGCACCGGTGGATCTCAGAGGTAGCACTGCCTTGGCATGTGGAGAATGATCTATGACGTGGTTCCTTGTTTGTGCCGAGCGAGATCATCATCATGCTTGGAGCTGCCCAAACCAATCGACAGACCCGAGAGTTGAAGTGAATCGCCGGATGCCGTTTTGGATCGCAAGTGGTGTGGCAACCATGTCAGTTGCTTTGTTGTCGTTGTTGTTGACGTCTTCTGCTTCTTTTCCTCGTCTTGAATGTCACGGATTGGACCGCACCAACGAACATGAGAGAGGAGAGAGAGCAAAAGGCTTTCCAGAAGCCTTGTGGATTATTTTGGGGCCAACGGTATGTAGTAGTACATCTCCATCTCCTGTCGTCAATCATTCTGCTGGCGCCCGTTCATCCACCAACGCGACAAGTCATGTCGTACCATCCAGAAGAACCAGCGGAGTATTCTTCCAGAAGCCAGCATCCAAACGGTTACGCTCGATGATGAATGACAGGTATGACAGGTACGTTTGGCGTATGACTCGCCACGACCACAAGAAAGAATCGAATAGAATGGGGCATGGCCACGCTCTCGCCTCTCGCCACGCTGGGGGATCGGCAAGGACCACCACTCATGCGATCCACCGGCTTTCGGAATGTCTGTCATGCTCCCCTTGCGCCAGTTCGTACGTAGAGTGGGATCCACCGGTGAGGCAGCAGCCGCAAACTCCAACTGCGCAATCCGTGGCCAAGCGCCGTGGAAACGTCATCAGGTTGGTCGGAGGTTGGTGGCTTGGCTTCATTCAAAAGGATCCGTAGATCAGTTGAAAATTTGCCTTCAAGGTCCCATTGCAAACGAAAGCCTGTGAGCCTACGCTCCTGCTTTGGCGGATTCCATCGCACCACCCAACACCATGAGTCCCGTCGATTGTTCCCAAGGTGTCGATTGCTGCGACGCGCTGCTCTGCGTGGCGCTTTGTGGATTGTGCGGCACCGCGAGGACCGACAAAGATGGGTCCGAGTCCCAGTTTCGACGAAGCGATTGCTGTAATTGCATTCACTGCCGAGAGAATTTGGCGCGTCAATGTCAGCGTCGAAGACAAAGAGTGGTGTATGTTCAACCGGTCTGCGTTCAAAAGCAACAACCCATACCACCACGAGCGTTGTCGACTCGACCATCCACGATGCTGCTTCGCCAATCCCAATCGCGAATAACGCGTGGCGCACTGGCCGATTACACTTCTTCCTCCCGTCAAGTACGTTTCTGGGGTTGACGTCGTTGTTCCGTTCGGTTCCGCGCCGTTGGTCGGTTCGTCGGGTGCTTGTTATCTATTTGCTTTACAGTGTGCTTATTTAGTCCACGACGCTCTTGCTTGGAGGTGTCGATTCCAACGATAAACTCAATGAATCCAAGTATGTCAACACAAAGCGACAATTAATTCATTCGTGATCGTCAACGATTCGACAACCATCAGTGAGCGTGTGTGTGTGTGTTGTGGCCATGCTGGTTGGTCACACAAGTGTTCTGGGATATTATGGCGGTGGCTTTCTCAATAGGATCGCGATCGGTCTGAGCGCTCAATCGACACTTGGGAGCTTCTCACCTTTGTATGGAGTTAGTTCTTCATACGGTCGGCCGACTTCCGTTGAAATGGGTCTTTTGACCCCGTTTCTGTCAAGCAAAGGGCGTGGTGAGAATGCACACAATCCCACATGCACCTATGCAAATGCGCACGAGGTCTTGATTGAGGTCCATGATGGACCTCATTGGAGATCAGCTGCAGCGCAGAGAAGAGACGCCTTGGTCAGAACTGGACAGAACAGGAAGTGTCAATTGTCCAACACCAGCGCGTGTTGGACTCTTTTGCGGGGTTGGCTGGTGGCGTGGCGTGAAGCCTCTTCATTTCGTTTCCAATCGACTTGCTGATCAATTGATCGATCGCTGGAAGAAAACTCATTTGCTTGACCAAAACTTCAACAACAAGACGCCAAAGCAATGACTGGAAGTGGCTTCTTGTCCAAGATGCTTGGTTGTGTTTCCAACCACCACCACCATCATCATCATCATCATCACCAAGGTTGTCAACGATGCTGCTGTGCCAAATGCCAGCTTGGCGACACCAAACCCATCCCAATGCAACCGATGCGCATGCAGAGCCTGGCCAAGACCAGTTCTTCTCGTCGCGCGTTGCGTCGCTCCAGGTCCAATCTCGACAACAACACCAGTGTTTCTGGAGCTTATTCGCCGCCGAAAATGCGCTTTTGGGGTTAAAGCATGTCGAGTTTTTGGCATCACCAACGGAATGATTCCAGAACGAAGTGTCGTAATGGATAGCTATTTATGTGAGGTTGGAGGAAGTTGGCTGATGGCAGCTGGTGGAAGGCTGCTGGTGTCATCGTATTTATGGGCTAAAGTGTCAATGCAATGCAGCACGATGGGAACAATCGGTCGAATCGTATGGTGTTTCTAACACGGCGGCGCCGCTTCTTGTGGTCATATACACGCCATGTATATCGTCACTAGGTCTCTCAAAGGATCTTTTGTTTCCATTGGCACGACAAACAGGTGCGAGCAGCGCGAAACAAAACACCACACCGCGATTCGTTGCAAACAATCCACCGAGTGAATCTTGTCATTCAGGAGCTGCTCACCATACCCATCCGATAGCTCTCATCCTTGGTCATTTTCCATGGTGTGATTGCGCCGTAATTGCGTTCTTGGTGGGCATCGTGAAGAAGAGTTTTGGTGGGCAAGGACTGATCCCGAGGTTTCTGGCGAGAAATGGTTTGGCGAATCTTCATCCAGAGGCTGCTTTGACGAATTGGTGAAGCAAGCATCGGAGAGTTTTTGATGGATTTGTCGCCCGATGATGGCTGCTCTTCTTTCTCCGAATGGTAGACCACCAAGCCGATCTGTACAATCCACACCACGACCAAATGGAAAAGCATTGGGAGTCAGGCTTTCATTCTATCAAACCCATGAGGAGGCATGCATCCATGCACGAACGAACCACCAGGATCAACAGTGCAAAACCATCGTAGATGGTAAACGTTTGGGCCGCCAATTTGCCGGCAAACAATGGAAACGTGTACAAAAAGTCCGTCAGCGGTAGACACACCGCCGAAGTCACCACAAACAACACACTGCTGCCTTCTTTGAAGATGACCAGCGTCAACTGCCAGTACAGCACGTTGCAGATCGTGAAGAATACAAAGACTTGAAGCACTTCGGCATTGCAGGTCACGTTCTGGCCGTTCAAGACCACATCATATCCTGAAAAACATGTTTGAGCCT
The DNA here is from genome assembly GCA_027475765.1 of Paralagenidium karlingii. NCBI lineage: Eukaryota > Oomycota > Peronosporomycetes > Paralagenidium > Paralagenidium karlingii. The sequence goes on from JAMFLO010000432.1 coordinate 13,605, forward strand.
TGACCAGATAACTCGGAAAATCCCGCCAAGCAACCGGCGGGTCGCAAAACGCACGAATCTGTCGGGTGTTTCCAAAGCGCGTTAACGATCAAGACCCACGCAAATCATTCGACCAGACCCAAGCACTCACTCGAATTGTCCAGATGGTTGCTAGCCCCAACAAGGTCTGGTACACACTGACCCAGGTATTAAAGTGCCAAATGTCGAGGTTGACGTCTTTCAGAGCGTTTTCTTTGTAGACATTGGACGCTGCGCATGGAAGAAGCGACATCAACGCAAGTGCGATCCAAAACACACTAGGATCCGGCCGATTGGTCGACGGTTCGCCTCGAAGAACCGGAAACATGGCTACGATTCCTCCAACCAACACTAGCGTTGCACCAACAAAATGCACGAGTCGAAAGCGAGTCGACAAAAACACTTTTGCAAACAGCATGTTGACCGGGAGAACCAGTTGGCTTAACACATTGGCGAGGTTCCCGCTATCCCCACCACCGTTGAACCAAGCCATTTGCATGGTCATAAACCCCAACAAGTTTTACTCGAAGCGCAGTGTTCACTTACCCGATGTGGGGCATCGAAAACGTCAGAACCAGAGTGGACAAGGTGTCAAACAACGCCATGATGACAAAGTTGTAGTGCGGAAACGCTCGCATCGTGGGTGAAATGTGGTCGGTGAAGCACAGTTTGTACCTTGGGTCATCCAGCAAAACCGCGTCAGTTCCTTCCCATCCAACGCAACATGAAATCAATCCATGCAACCAGCTTCCAGTGGCGGCGCTCACCAGACAACGGGAATGGAAACAAGCAAAAACCCGATTTGTGTGATGATGTTGGAGAAATACCACAAAAACTGTTTGTTCTCGTACGTGATGCGGCTTGGGCATGTCAAAGGCGTCATTACCAACTCTCTTCAACAAACCACACCCACCACACTATCGCAAGACTCGACTCACGTGCACAGCACACCATCCATGCTCTTGGACAGAATGAGCGCCACCAGCGCGATCGTCAGTCGGAATTCCCATAGCTGGTTGCTGCCTGCAGCAGTCATTTTGTCTTGTGTGGTGTTGGATTTGGCCACTGGAACCGTTTGAAGAACCGACCCAAATGGATCGCAATCAATCCGACAGTGGTTCTACGTTCAAACGAGGTCTGTCTGCTCCACAACAACAAAAAACACTTGAACGTGCTTGTCCAGAACAAAACGTGGGCGCCTGCCCAGTTTAAATGACGACGACCACCATTCAGGTGATCCGCCGTTCGGAATGTCTGTCCGTGACCCTTTGCGTTTTGCGTCAACAGGCATGAGATACTACGGCCAGTTCAGTAGATACTCAGTCAGCTCCAAGCCATCCATGCGTGACTGACGTTGAAAGGTGCATGCGTGACTGAGTGCCTCACTGGTACTATTAGTTTGGGGTTCTGGTGCACTCTTTGAGCAATTTCAAAACGTGCCAACAAATGGCATTTGCCCAATCCAACGGAGGAAAAGAGTGGGAAGTAGTATCAGGTCGAGATTGACACGATCATGTCTGGTCATGGATGGACCAGACACGCTGAGATGAGTGCCTACTACTAACGGTATTGGCTTTGGCATGCCGTTCTCAAAGGATCGCGAGCTGCTGTCGCTCAGCTCTCCCGTCTTCTGTGCGATCTTGCAGTGGTGAGACACCGCTCCAGGATAAGGTCCTCATGGTGAGTGAGAATGAGAGCAGCTCCTTCAAGGCTAGCAGCGCACTTCAAGTGGGTCTATTGGTCCTGTTTCTGTCATACCGAAAGGCATGTGACGCGAGAGCTCATGCGGGTTCGTGAGGTGGTGCGTAGAGAAGCGTCTCGTTCGAAACTGGACACAACTCAAAGTGCCCAATGTCCAACACCAAGTCGTTCGTGTTGGACTCTTGTGCGCCTCAGTGTGCGATCTGCTGCTCGCTTCAAACTTTTGCCGCCTTTCGTTAATTTCCCACAACCCACCAGCGATTAAACGATGGGTTTGCTTGGCAAAGCACTGCGCGGACTTTGTGGTTCCGCCGCCCACACGACCGAGAACGATGGCCTGCATCATCCTGCTTGGCGACACCAAACCCATCCCAATGCAACCGATGCGCATGCAGAGCCTGGTCAAGACCAGTTCTTCTCGTCGCGCGTTGTGTCGCTCGATTGGACCTGGAGCGACGCATTCGCCGCCGAAAATGCGCTTTTGGGGTTCTACTGAACTGCACTCAGACGCGTGCAAGGGCCGTTCGTGTTCGTACGGTTGAATGCCTGGTACGTTGTGTGTCGTCGTTGTGAAGCTGTTGGTCAATGAGTTTGTCCATGTCTTGGTGTCCTATTTAATTGTAATCCAAAACGATGTTTTGCTTGCGTTTACCCGCGCGATGCCTGTTGGTTTTAGTTATTTTGTGCTTGGTCGCTGCCCTCACGAAGCCTGCAGCCTCTCCTTGAGCTCAAGGCAGCACTTGGTGAGCAAGCGGTCGTTGCAGGATGCATTCGACCCATGGATCGGGGATGACGATGACAACAACAAGAAAACTCTTTGCAACAGTTCAATGGCACTTCAGGCAGATGAGCACGCTTCCAACGCGCAAGCTTCTGTTCCAGACTCGAATGCAGCAGTTCGTCTAGCATGGAAACCAAGCCCAACGATACTCCAAAACGGTGTTCGTGTTTTTGTAAAGTGAAGTCAACGCAAACTCCAAATCGCTTTCGAAACGACATCAACAATTAAGAAGAAGAAGAAACAAAGATAATCGGAAAGCGCTCGCAAATGCACTTGAACGGACCACTTGCTCGGATCGTTGGGGTTCGTTGCAAAGCACCACGCAAAGCTTTATTGTTGCGAGCAAGTTGTTTCAAAGTCGTCCACGATCTTCTTGACATTGATGGTCACCTCGCCGACCGTGATATCACAATCTGAAGGATCCACAGCCTTGACATCGGCCAGAAGAGCAACGCATTCTTGGGATTGGCACATCAACACGTATTGGTCGTGACTGGGGTATCCCGACGGCGGCAACAACGAGAAACCGGATTGTTCTTGGCAGGGTTTCAAGTTGGGATCGTTGGCGAGGGGAGCAAGCTTGAGGTATTCCGAAAACGGGCATTCCTCGGCGAGCACGGGGCCGGTCAAAACGGCGGCGAGGCACAGGGCGATCCACTTTTGCATGTTGTGTGTGTGGGTCGAGTGGGAGGGTCGGTGACGAGTTGTTGAGGTTGTTGAGGGAAAAATGAAGAATGAGCTGCAAGCTGATGCAGGAGGACGAAGCGGATGAAGATGAACGACTAGTATGCTAGTGGTGGGATTGGACTAAAGGTGGGCTCACCAGACAATGGGCGCCGGATCGCGTTTTGTCGCCAGAAAGATCGAGAAAACGTTTGTGTGGGATAGCTGGGCCTGGAGCATGTTCTCAACGTCCCGACGGGCTGACTGGCTCATGTTGAAGTGATCGAGGATCGAATCCTTTGGCATGTCGCAAGCTGGACGGTGCCCAGAAACAGACGAAAGTGTAGATGAGAAGTACTAGTCGTCGACGACGGATTATGCTCGTTTATCAGTGTGTGCCAGGAATCCATCGGCGCTGACAAGCTTGCTGCTGTCTGAAGCTCTCTTCTTTCGTCAGGCGGCAAACTCGGCAGTTGTTCCATTCCTGTGACATTTGGATGCGAGGTGCACAAAAGCGGAGGCACCCCAGGATCGTCTTGGGTGACATCATCAACGCAAGAAATCGAAGCAAGAGAATTCAAAACTCTTGGGAGTCAACTGACTGGCTGGAGCCGCAGTTGAACCCTTCTCTTCTCAGGAGTGGCGCTGTGGTCAGTCAGCTCCACTGAACAGACTGCATACTCTACTTCCGCACAAGCACCACACATCTCTTCCTGATGGGTCGAACCTTTGTGGATGACTCTGCAACAAGAGCAGTCAAGCTCTGGAAGCTCTGGAAGCTCTGGATCGCGACCGTGATGACTGGAAGCACTGGAACAATCAATGATGAGGCGTGCGACATGCGTTGTCACTACGTCGACGTTGAAGCTGCTATCGCACTTCTTCTGCTGTTGGGCAGTTGATCCTTGGCACGCGATCCAAGAACTAGCGCAATACATGCACGAATACCCACTACTTCAGTACACAAATCAACTTGGAATCTGCCAGTGGTTGCCATCAAGTCAAGAACAATCGGTTGTGCCGCAGACACGTTCATGACGTGGGTACAGAACGCCACATGTCGCGTAGCGATCTTGTCGGGTTCTGAACTCTCTTGGTGCCACTCTTTTGCCGTCCACTTGACATGGAAAAACGTATGGCCAGCACGAATCAGATCCCGTGCTGCGGGCGGGTTCAAGCTCAAGTTGATGGCGGCACGCACCATCGAAGCTTCTTGCGCATCGATCGCCCAACGCACCACGCAAGGTTGCTCCACCGACGCAGCCGTTGTCATTCGCCAATTTGCTTGCTCTGCAACATACCTTTGGTCATCATCGACTTGCGTCCACCAACCACAAGAATGCAAAAGCTGATCTTGTTGTGTCTTGCTGCCGTGTTTGCTGCTCCGGTGGCTGCAGACCAGTGTCCTTTTTCCGAGTACCTCAAGCTGGCGCCACTTGCCACCAATACCAACCTCAAGCCTTGCCAAGACCAATCGGGCTTCTCGTTGTTGCCTCCATCGGGGTACCCCACCAAAGACCAGTACATCAAGATGTGCGCATCCAAGGAATGTGTGGCGCTTCTCGCAGCCGTCAAGGCTCTCAATCCATCCGACTGTGATTTGACCGTTGGTCAAGTCACCATCAACGCCAAGACCATCGCCGACAACTTCGAACCAGTCTGCAAATCCATCAACCCAACGACTCTTTAGATAATGCGCAACAGCCAGTTAGGCACCCAGTTGGTGGTAGGGTGGCTGTTGTCACTGCAGAATCTTTAAAACAATAAACACTTGATGCGCATTTGGATCGAAACGCTTTCCACATGTCATGCAATATCAACAACTGGTTAAACTCACGAAAAGGTTCTTCAAAGCAACACACACAAGACAATCAAGCTAAATATCCTCCTTCTCGCATCAAAGCACAAAAATGGCCGTCTCCACGACCCATGAGCACTTCGGGAGTTTCAAAGTCGACCACTTTGCCCTTGTCCATGACCAGAATGCGATCGCAGTGAAGAATCGTGTCCAGACGATGCGCAATGGTCAACACCGTGGCGTCTTTGAAAGCCTCATGGATCACTTGCTGCAGTCTCTGGTCGGTTTCGCGATCCATCGACGCCGTGGCTTCATCCAAAACCACGATGCGTGCGTTGGTCAGCAAGGCACGGGCCATGCACAGCATTTGACGTTCGCCTACACTGAAGTTTTCACCATTCTCCTCCACTTCACATTCCAGTTTGCCTTCGCTGCAAGCGATTCGATCATACAATCCCACCAACTTGATGGCGTGCCAAATCTCGGCGTCTTCGTAATCGCCCAGCGGGTCCAAAAACGAACGCAATGAACCTCTGAACAACACGGGCACTTGAGGAATGATCGAAATCTTCTCACGGAGAGTTTTCAAGCCGATCTTTGACACATCAACACCATCGATCTTGATACTGCCAGAGGCCACCTCATTGATACGAAACAACGCCATCATCAGACTGGACTTGCCTGCACCGGTTCGCCCAACGATGCCGATCTTCTCTTGTGGTTCCACATCGAATGTGGCTCCTTTCAACACCAAGGGATCGTCATCACCATAGCGAAAGTTCACTTGTTCAAAAGCGATGTGACCATGTTGCGGCCAGCCCGACGCTGCGGACGGATCGTGTGTTGGATTGCGGCGCTCTGCCTCAGGTGGGATACCAATATACTGCAAAAGTCGTTCAGGAGACACCATTGTGGTCTCGATCATGGACCAGCTCTGTATGATGGCACTCAACATATCCGAGATACTCAGCGCGTAGGTGAACACCACACCCAGCACACCAATCGATATCTGATCGCGCAGTGCAACAAGGCCCCACGTGATAAAAAGAATGAACAAGGCGCCAAGAAACTGCATTCTCAGCGTAAACCATTGACTGCTGCACATCACAGCAAACGCCACTCTGTTTGCGGTATCGATCCGGTCATCATTGACATCTCGAAAACGTTGTAGCTGCGCTGAGCCCGACGCCCGGACCGTGGAGATGCCGTCAAACGTCTCCGAGATATGGCTGAGCATTGGCGAAACAGTGGTCCACTGCATTCGTTGCAATTCACGAGCAGGAGCCAAGTAAAAAATGGCAAGACGGATGTACACGAACAGAACCGGAATCAATGCCAGACCATACCATCGAATGATCACTGCAGCCGTCGACATGATCGTGCCAAACGTCAACAGACTGATCAAAAACGCAATAAAGGTCGACGTGAGTTCCGTAATGATAATCATAATGTCAGTGCTGTAACGATTCAAGATGCGGCCGATCGGGTTCGTGTCAAAGAATCGCATGGGCGCAAACAAAAGCGAGTTTGTCATGTCAACGAAGAACTTGTTGGTTCCACGGAAAGCACTTTTCGCGAAAATCATCACGTAGAGAAGCATCATCAATGCCGCTGTGAGTCCCAAACCAGCATACACCAGCAAGTCTTCAATTTGCTTCTGGTATCCGCTGCGTGAGATGGATCCAGCTTTCATCGACCATTGACCAAGCCAAAAGTCGCTCGACGTTTGTAGAGATTGCCACAGGAACATCACAAACACCACGACAAGCATCACTGGCCACCCACCAATCGAGTGGAAGCACGCGATAAAGACATGGTTATCCACACGCCCTCGAGAACGCTCCTCTTCTTTGATCAAGTGAACGTGGAGTTGCTGTTGATGTCTCTCGTTCATGGCATTGCAAGGAGACAGCAGAATCCCCGAGTTCATCCGTTCCACAGCAAATTCCTCAACTTCGGGTTCGTCAAGTTGTTCGTAGAGTTGCAGAGTGGATTGGAATCCATGGAAAGCGAGTGGCGAGATGAGTGGTTCTTCAATGTGTTCCACAGCTTCGCAAGAGTCTCTTGTCAGTGCCAACGATCCGATGTCATTGACTTCAAGGGATCGATGAGCATATTTCGATTCAATAATGTCCGAGTTGTGGGTCACCAATAGCACCGTCTTGTTGCGCAGCAATCCCAGCACACATTTCTGGAAAATCTCATTCTGAACGATGGCATCAAGCGCCGCAAAAGGAGAATCCAACACAAACAAATCCGCATCACTGTAGCAAGCACGAGCCAACGCGATGCGAGCTTTCTGACCGATGGAAAGATTCGCGCCTCGTTCGACCACTTCTGTTTGATCGCCATCTTCCAGCACCTTGATATCATGTGTCAAGGCACAAGCCTCCAACACCTTGTTGTATTTCTTCTCATCGTACGGCTTGCCAAAGAGAATGTTCTCACGAATAGTCATGTTCTGAACCCAGGGCTGCTGCGAGCAATGGGCAATGTTACCGCCCACAAAGACAGTGCCTTCGAGCTTGATCATTTCACCCAGAATAGCCGAGCAAAGAGACGATTTTCCGGAACCCACTTTTCCATGCAACACAACCAATTCACCGTGGCGGATCTCAAGGTTGACATCTCTCAAGACAGCATCGTCGTGCTCCCACGCAAAGGCACCATTTCGAATCGATATATGAATACCGCGGTTCACAAACTTTTGTGCAAGCGGGTCCTGAAGCGACATCACACTGTTTGGATCCAATTCCGACAGCTTCAAGAAGTCTTTCAGACGGTTCAACGACACTCTGCCGATCGCGAACATTTGGATCATGCCGGAGAGTTGTTGGATCGGTGGTTGAATGAATCGAAACAGCGAAAGGCAGGTGAACACCGTCGCCGCCGTGAGTTCTTGATCAAACACGAGAACATGGGCACCAAACGTGAAAACACACAAAAACACCGGAATGCCCGTCGCAATGGCCATGCTGGCCGCCGTGTAGGTGAATGACTCCCACAACTGGTCCAATTCTTCGTTCCAGACCTTTTTGATTTTCGCCAGAAACGTTTCTTCCGTGGTCGTAAACTTGACCACCATGATGCTCTTGAAAACCTCACTCAAATCCTTGAGTCGCACATCGCGCGCTCTGGTCATGCCCACAAAGCACTCAAACACTTTGACGGTGAGCCACTGGTTCAGCACACACAGAAACACGATCATCAGGATCGCAGCCATTGAAGACTTGCCAATCACCATAAACAACATGACCAACGCGACAATCACTTGCGCCGGGATGAGCCACACTTGATGGATCGCTTGCGCCACACCCACCAGGGTGGTTATATCAAACGAGTACAGATTCAAGAGTGTGCCTGCAGTTTTCGCCTTGCGCGATTCCGCACTGAGCTTGAGCGTTTTCTCGTACACAAGATTGCGCAGTGCTGCCGAAAAGCGAATGCCCACCACTTGCAGCATGAACGTCGCGTACCGCGTGCAAATGGCCGCCAGAATCTTGCTGGCAAACAGCCTGAGGATCCATTTGGTCAGCGTACTCGGATCAAACTGGTCTGCTGGAAGCGCCAAAGCCGACATCACGCCATTCAACGCAATGGGGCCAAACAGTCCACAACCAAGCGTCACAATCGAGAGCACGCCGGTCATCACCAAAGGCCAGGAAAAGGTCGTAAAGTAGCTCCACACGATGGATTGGTTCTGCTGGAACTTGGTCACAAAAGCACAATACGCTGGAAACGATCGGTTGCGAGGTTGCAACGGCCAGACATCATGGAGATCCAGTTGTTTGTGGTTGCCCAGCGTCATGAGCGGCGTCGTCCAAGTCATCATCATGTCGCCAAAGCAACTTGTTTGCGAAGCCGGGTGGTGGTGGAGCGCTTGCTCGGCCGTGCTGGGTGCGGGGGGCACCAGCTCATATTGTGCGGGCTTGAACGTTGCATAGGAAGACGTAGCAGAAGAAGAAGAAGAGCAAGTCGTGGCACTGGCGCGGCTTGCGGTCAGCTTGTTGGTGGCCATCTTGGTCGATCAACTGCCCACTGGAAAACGAACGAACGGCTGGTGGCGCGTTGTCAAAGGAAGTGAAAGAGTGAGAAATGGAGATCTTTTGGACTTGAGAGGCGGCGAGCAAAACGTGATGTGACCACCTCGCTCTCTCTCTCTCTCTCTCTCTCTCTTTGCTCAAGTCTGCTGCTCTCAAGCCAACCAGCGACAGTCAGACCGTCACCACGATCGCTTCCCCCAACGATTCCATCAAGCCAACCGCCCTTGGCGACATGGCAACTAGGATCCCACTATATACCATCATTCTGTATCTCCAGAATGATGGTTCCTCTCGAATCCACCCATCTGATTCGGTGCGACCAATGCACCGCATTTTGATGTGTTTTGCAACTCTGCACCCAAAAATGATAATTGCTCGGGTCGCCTTTTGACATTGCCGTTGGTTACGTGAACAGATCCCGGAGCCCCCCCGCCCCCGCGCCCCCCCCCCCCCCACCTTGACGTTGAGGAGCCAAAGGAAGAAGTGTTAATGGATGGCAGTTGGCTTTGGCTGAGGCATTTTTGGGCACATCAAGATGGCTCTTCTTGCTATCCAACAGGTGGCTGGCAGCAGTGTGAGTTGAGGTCCATTTGGCCCACTGCAAGAAGAACAAGCCACATGGACCACATGGAATGCGCCATTGGAAGGAAACGATGCCATTGGTAGACAACATGACGAGTTGGATCCACTACCGGATGTAATTGAGAGACCAAACGGGACTGAAGCCAGTGGTTGAGTGTCAATTGGATTGGTTGTGTGACAGCACCAGGTTCTTCACGAAACGTCAAGAGTGGTGGGGAAATCCGATTGTCATAGGATGGATGGATGGATGGATGGATGGAGGGGGGGGGGGGGGGGGGCTGAGGAAAAAGAGCTTCATGCCTGGTGGTGCACATAACGGTCGAGTCCATTGCTACCGTTGAGGATCCATGTGAATCCGACACGGAGCTTTAACGACTGCATAGACTCGACGCTTGAAGCTTGGCACAACCAACCAGCAACACTTGAGTGGGACGGAGAATGGTGATCAACACAAAGATGGAAGACCAGCATTCCATGGTAGCACTACCGAACCACCATTCTGAATGGAATGGACTCAGGTCGGAGTGTTGGTGTGCGTGGGATCAACTGTGGACAGATCCCAACAGCCGTGGGTGCCATGCCATGCGATGCTTGCTAGGTCTGCTGACTCGGCACTGCAGCAGGAACAACTGAGGAGCCACTTAACGCGCCCGTTGGCTGAGGAGCCCGTGGGGCCTTCCAGCTGAAAGCGACAGGATGACCCAACGCTGGTCGACTGGTGATGGGAAACCATGCGACAGAACTCTGGTTGATCCCTGGTAGTACTTCCTATCATTCCGTCCAACATGCCCGAGATGCACCACTCGCGAGGTCGGGGGGGGGGGGGGGGCGGGGGGATCCTTTCTGATTCGCTCAGCCTACCTACGCCAGTCAAAGCTGATCCATGCCATAGTCCCATGCGAAAACGTTGCATATCCCACCTTGTGTGGGGGTCAAAAGAAGGAAGTCGTCGATATTTCGAACCCAGCAGCATGGCTGGCTGCTTCATCCCATCATCCCGATGGCACATTGTGAGAATGAACCAACGGAATGGCACGGCAGCCTCGCTCCTTCCACGGCGTTCGCCATTCTACAATTGGGCGGCGTGTGCTTCATGCAACCACCACCAGTACAACCTGCCTCTCGAGATTTCTTTCGCTTCCATCCCACAAACCAACAGAAACGAAAGCAAATGGAACACGCGGCTGGGGCGACCAAATCGGCAACATTTTCGTATCCGACGTTCAACCATCCACGAGGTGATGCCCTGGTCCACAGGGCAGACGCCATCAGAGCTCGTTTGCAACTCAGTGGCCATCCTGCCAGCAAAGCCAGCTGGTGGGAGGATATCTTGATGACCTGGACGACGCCCTTGATGGCCCTGGGCAACCAAAGGCAACTCGACCCGAAAGATGCCTGGCCGTTGCAGACCTCCAATCGATGCGCGCATTCGTATGAGGCGTTGCGGAACCATTTCCAACAGTCCAAGTCCCTTGTGATCACGTTTTTCAAGACAAATGTGAGGCCGCTTGTGATGTCAGGACTTCTTTCGGTGGTGTTTCTGTTGAGCGGACTCTTCGGACCCATGGCACTGAACGGTGTGATGACTACTCTGTCTCGACCAGCCAAAGCATTTGAAAGCTTTGTGTTGGCCAAGTGGATTCTGCTCTTGTTTGCCAGCAAAATGATGTCCCGTGATTTCCTTGCGATACACAACACTCATCATGCAGGTGGTGGGCATTCGCTACTCCGCTGCTCTCCGCAAGTTTCTTCAAGAACATCCTTGTGGTCAAATGTAATACACTAGAAGAAGCGCTGTACGGAAAAATCATCTGGAACCAAGAAGTTGGCCACAGTTGGAGCGCCTTCAAGTTGTCTACTGTGTGCATGGCGATCATGTCGAGCCTTCCGGTTTTCCTGTGTCTGTTCACGTTCGGAGCGCATGTACTGGTGTTTGGAAACGAACTCACTGCAACGATCATGTTCACGTGCATGGCGTTGTTCCGATACATTCAGGATCCTTTCGGACAGCTGATGGGGCTAATCTCGACAATTTCGTTAGGAATCTCTTCGTATCAACGTGTCAGCGTTTTCTTGGATCTACCCGAACGAGACTCTGACAGTGTGATGTCGCCCAAGGATCCACAAGCTCAGCCATACGTGAATCGTGGTGTTCATGTCTTGATTCACCATGGCACATTTGCGTGGGAACACGACAATCCCGTGTTGAGTGATGTCAACCTTGAGATCAAACAGGGTGAACTGGTTGTGTTCCATGGCAAGATGGGTTCCGGAAAGTCATCCCTTGCTCAGCTGGACGATTCGCGAGAGCATTCTCTTTGGGAAGCCATACGATGCCAAGAGGTACAACCGAGTGTTGGAAGCGTGTGCATTGACTCACGACATGCATCTATTCGACGATGGAGATCAGACGGAGATCGTTGAGCGAGGTGCGAATCTGTCTGGTGGACAGAAAGCTCGCATCGCGTTGGCTCGTGCATGCTACAGTGATGCAGATGTGTTTGTGTTGGATTCTCCGTTTTCGAACCGGCTCGTCAACTGCAGCGAATGTAATGGACGACCATCTCCCCACAATTCAGTCATGTATCCGAGTCTTTCGAAGGAATGTCGACCATTTGTGCCGTAGGGTCGGCGCAGTGCAACGCTTTCGAGACATCAATGACCAGCGTATCGATATGGGCCAACAAGATTGCGTTTGCAGTGATGTGCAGTGCTCAATGGTTCAATCTTCGTATGCAAATCCTGCGTGCATCGTTTGGTCTGCTCATCACGTGGGGGCTTGTGGCACTCCGTGCAGAGATCTCCGTTGGAGTGATTGGTGTCATCTTTACCTATGCGCTAAGTATCTCCGATCTGCTGGGGATGATTGTCCAAAGCTGGTCAACTCTGGAGAGCACCATGGTCTGTCCTGAACGACTTCTTCAGTATGTAAACATTGCATCGGAAGGCGAGCGACGGGATCCAACGAATGATCCTCCTGCAGCTGTTGGATGGCCGCAACAGGGTCACATCTCGTTTGAACAAGTGAACTTTCGCTATGGAGAAGGTGAAGGCGATACGTTGGTGTTGAAAGGAGCGACGTTCGAGATCCGACCCAAAGAGAAAGTGGGAATCGTGGGACGAACAGGAGCAGGTAAATCGAGTCTGTTGATGGCGCTGGTTCGTATCAATGAAGTGTCTTCTGGCAAGATCAAGATCGACAGTGTGGATGTGTCCCAGATCAGCTTGAAGACTCTTCGTGAGCAGATCTCGATCATTCCTCTGGTGCCGGTGTTGTTCCGTGGTTCGTTGCGTTCGTTTTTGGATCCGTGGGATCGTTTGGAGGACGATGAGATTTGGCGAGCGATCAAGTCGGTCGGATTGTATGCTCGCATCTCATGTCAGGATGGCCGATTGGAATGTGACGTAGAAGAGAATGGTGAGAACTTCAGCGTGGGTGAACGTCAGATGTAGATGTTGTGCATGGCGCGTGCTCCATTAGAGAAGTTGCGTATTGTGGTTTTGGACGAGGCGACTTCGGCGACCTGTCCGGAGACTACGAAGAAGCTGCAAGAGGTCCTTCAAGAAGC
>JAMFLO010000433.1:0-26735 GCA_027475765.1 Paralagenidium karlingii
TTCGTCATTATGGTCATGAGCGCGGCGGCCGTCCCGCGTCTCGACACTCTGTTCGGGATCTTGGTCATCTTGGTGGTCGATTCCCAGCAACTTCAACTCCTTTGAATGTGTACCTGATCTGATTCTCTTCGTGACGCCACCATCATCGTCGTCGTGGCTTCCAGTTTCACAACTCTCCTCCTCGATGAGTGTGGTGTCGTCGCGAACGACGTGGAGGCGATCTCGTAGGTGGCAAAAGATTTGGCGAGTCAGTGCTTTTGTGAGCACATCCGCGAGTTGTTCTTTGGTGCTACACCATTGCACGATCACATTGCCAATTCCCACTTCATCCTTGACGAAGAAATACTTGATGGCGATATGCTTTGCTGCATTGGACGTTGCGTTGTTTTGATGGTTTTCACTGCCGACTCATTGTCAATTCGCAGTACTGGTTTCACATCCACTTCGAGTGTGTTATTGAGCAAGTGCTTGATCCATTTGCACTCCGCAACACTCATGGCTGCTGCTACAAACTGGGCTTCCATAGTCGACATTGCAACCACACTTCGTTCCTTGGAATTCCACGATACGACTCTGCGTTGATCGTGAGGAGCGATCCAGTAGTCGACTTTCTGTCGCGTCCGTCTCCAGCCCTGCGTCGGACCAGATGTCCACTTTGAGTTCGGTTTCTGGATCTTGAGATTGTGATACAGCAAACCATATTGTGATGTGCCCTTGAGATATCTGAATATCCTCTTGATCAGTTCCCAATGTGATCGTTCGGGTTCTCTTGGTGTCGCGAGGCAAAGTTCACTGCGAACGCGATATCCTGTCGAGTGGAGTTTGCAATCCACAAGAGGGTACCGAGTGCTTCTCGCACGGTCTTCAAGTCCACCATTTCATCATCGTCGTCGCCATCGTAGCATGTATTGGGGTCCATGGGTGTACTGACATGTTTCACGTGTTCCAGATTGAACTGCTGTGGTTCGATGATCATATGGCGTTGAGTCCAGAAGAAAGACTCATCAGACTCATGGATCACAATGCCCAAAACCTCCGAACGTTGCTGAGTAGCTTGATCTCAAATCGGTTCACGAGTTGTTGTTTGATCCGTTGCTCAGTGTCGAGATCATTTGTGGTGAACATGATATCGTCCATGTAGAGTCCTACAATCGTCATGCCATCGTCAGTGATGATCACATAGATGCATTGGTCCAGTTTTGACTTTTCGAGGCCTATGTGATAAAGCAAAAATGAGTTAAAAAATGGAGTGTGCCACAGAGGAAGAAGCCGATGAACGCACCAAATTCAACAAAGAGTCTCAGTATTTGGACGACTCAAGATATATTCAAGCAAGACTCTACCGATTTCACGCTCGGATCGCTCAGGTCCGGCAATAAGTGTGTGATTACTGGCCAAAAGAGGTGCAAACTCTCCACAATCAACGCTGAATGACTCAATTCTGACCAATCCCGATTGCATGTCCGACATTTCTTTGATGGTGAAGGTCACCCAAGCTCTCAAATTGTCAGCTCCCCCCATCAGGACAATAGCCAAGACTCTGAATGCATGGGAATTCGGGTCAAAGAGGTCACAACGGTATGAAATACTGGTTTCTCAAGCGTCTCTCTCGACAACTACGTGTTACGAAGGTCTGCGAGGATTGAATTCCCGTTTCCTTCTAAAGAGTCGGATGTCCCAGAAACATTCATGTCGAATCCACTGAAATCCCTTCACTGCGTTAGATCGCAAGTGATTCTTAGCCTTGTTGCGAGAATTCGCAAAGGAAGGACCACTGTGTTGCGCAGAGCAATCCTTTTAAGATCTCAGGAGCAAGAAGCCCGGCTACAAGAAGTTACAAGAAAGCCCTAGGGTGGTTCAAGAGAAGAAGACGAAGGGAAATTTCAGCGAGTCGCTCCGCTGTTGCCTCGCAATCCTGTGTGGTTGCGCAGAAGGAATTCCAAGTTTGCTCGATGGAATTCAAGCGCGTGAAGGCCGCGTGAAGAGAGAGGAAGGGAGAGAGGAAGACCTAGCTAGTCCAAGCAATTCAAGTCCCAAGTCGCCGAATTCAAGATCAAGAACGCAAAGTCTCGCTTGTTCGAAAGATTCGTTCGAATCTAAACAAGGGGAGACACAATGTCGAGTCCTGGACCCGGTATTTAGTCGTTTCTCCGAACTACTTGTGAGGTTCTGAGAGCGCCAAGTGCCAACGCGGCTTGCAGCTCTTGGAATTTGACAGCCGCAATATCACAGGTGGTGCATATGCCCGTATGTTGGTTCAAGTGTGATTTTGTTTTCAAATATTGGTGTTCGTGCGACTTTGGGAACGCATTTGTTGAACATTAGTGTGGGAGATATCGTATCCAGTTTTGGAGGACTCTTGGGACGGGAATACGAAGAAGAATAACAAGAATCAAGGCCAGTTGTTGTGAAAATCTGCAAGAAGTTATTGAGTTCCAGCTGAATTGCCAAGATATTTGCAGATTTCTGAAGAAGTATGGCTCAATCGGTGCACGATGACGTGGTGAATGAATCACATGGATCAATTAGCGAAAGCTCGGATATTTGTCGTGAACCTGACCCAGTTGAAGTTGCTACAGGAGCTGGAGGTGGTGCTCAACGAAATGTTGGAGTTTAAGAAGCCCAGGCACGCCCAGCTACTCAGATTCCACCACCCCGAGTAGTTCAAGGTCCAGATGCTGATGAATTACCCATGCAAAGAGAACTACAAGTAGTCAGCCAAAGAAAGATGCGGATGTGGAAATGTTCCGGTCGGAGTTATGCCTTGTTACTGCAGCTTGGTTTGACAGTTCGTCAAACGGACATTTTGAGGATTATGAATATGAACCGCATTCAGCGACCATGCATCACAGATACTGCCCGTGCAGTGGTCAAGGAAGTGCCTCCTATTTAAGGCAATCGGTTATGAAGTCCCCCAGGATCTTATTCATGTCGAGGGATCTCAGCATTTGGCTGTTCTGTATGAAGAATTGTCGAGTCTTCCTCAGTACATCATGAAGGAGCCAGCACCCAATCCATTTTACCAAGATCTTTTCGAATTCGAGCGGATGGACGCTCAGAAATCAGCTCAAGTTGAGCTAGAGAAGAGGTTGAATCTCAAAGATCTTGAAGAAGAGAAGAAAATGGATGTGGAATCCAATATCTTGGTGCCGTCTCAACCGCCGATAGTCAATCCTATCTATGAAGGAGGTCCTACGAGATATCCTGACGTGTATCCAAAAAAAAACAGCGAATTTGGACACTCAAAACCAAATTCAATGGAGTCCAAGCAAGAAAAACCAGATCCCAAGCCAAAATCTCAAACATCCGAACAAGGAGTTTGGGTTTGAACGCGATTTGCCAGTTCGAGATGTCAGAGGTAATGGTCAAGGTCGTGAAAGGAAGGAACACTTCTGAGCTTTGGCTGGTGAACCTGAGTTGCCCAAGCAGTTACCAGCACGAGAGAGCTGGAGCATTGCAATCCTCAGGGAGAGAATCGAAGCTATCTTGTACCAGAAGGACTACGCAAAACAGTATCAAGCGCGAGAGAAACTGGAGATACGCGTCATCGATCAAGAGATTCCAAAGAGAACCAGGTCATCGAGCGAGGTCGAGGGAATCGATTGACAGGGACTTTCGGGATAAGGAAGAAAGGAATCAAATCGCCAAGAAGATCGTTCTCGCAGTCAGCCAAAAGCAGCTCAAGCTGCAGTGGCCAACAGTCGCTTCTAAAGAGTCACGTTGGAAACTAGTTTTGAGGAAATTGTAGAGGACCCAAATCCCACCAACATCCTGCAAAACCAGGCAAAAGTGGACGTCAAGCCAGAGTGGAATACATAAACAGATTGCAACTATGGCGATGTGACGAAATTGGGAATCATGTGTTGATGGTGCAAAAGCTGGGCAGACGAGTAGAAAAGAGTCCCACAATGGACTTGAAGTCAAGGAAGCCACCGATAAATGGGTTTTGTCACAACCCATGGAGGGATCGAGTATTTGTGCAGATGCTCAAAGTTTGAATTTGGAAAACCGGCGGAAACTGATATGGAACAGTGAATCAGGAGTCAAAGTCGGAATATGAACGAACAAACAAGAGACCAAGAGAATTGCTAGCGTTACGCAAAGGAAAAACAAGAAAATCAAGGAAGAAAGAGATGAATCAAATGGGAAATCCCAATCCTTCGAGTTCCTTGACAGAATCATCAGCTTCGCCGGAATTATCTTCATCATTTTCTTCAGATTCAACTTCCGACTCGCGATAATCTTCATCATCTTCATCACTGGCACCGTTCTTGTCTGAAGGAGTGGACAACTCAAATCCAACATCCAGCAAATTGCAGAAAGAGTTGTGGACTTACCGGATTCCTGAGATGCCTTGGACTTGGATTTGTCAGATCTCTGAGATTTCCCGTGACGAGACCCACTCGCCTCAAGACAAAGTATCCATTGGAACAATGGTGAATTTGTAGTTGGACTGAAAAGTCTTGAAGAAAGGATGAACTATCGGAGAATTCACGAAGTAAATGTGTGCTGGATACTTCTTATCACGCAGTTCCAAATCAGCAAGCAAATCTCTCCCACGACATCCGCTCCTTCATTCAATCCGAACCTCCCCACAGCTTCCGAGGGGCCATCATCGTACCATTGCGCAAAAAAGGTGAGTCTCCTGATCCATTTGACTACCCATCTCCTTGCTCCAAAGCGCATACTAAATTCTCACGCGCATCATGGCCAATCGACTCCAACGGTGCCTCGATAAAATCATCGGCTCTCTTTGGAGTTAGAGCTCACACGACAAATGCGATGGCGAAGGACCAACACGAGGTCCTTCGCCATCGCATTTGTCGTGTGATATGTGGCCTTGAGGAACTGACGTCGCAGGTCTTGAAGGGCTCGCTTGATCGTGGATGGGGGGGCGAAGAATTGGCTGGTGAAGGCCACCATCGGATGGATGATGGCATTCCAGGTGTAAGACACGTGCAGGGGTGGTCTGGATATGGTGTTGAATTGCACGAAGACGACGTGTCACCGACGCTAAGCGTAGGTTCCAGTTGGCGCCGCTTGTTTCACCCAGACCAATCTGAATCCCAAGGTATCTTGTGCTCACACCGGGTTCCAACACCTGGAACTCCGTGTGGGGATATTCGGGACCGAGAGAACGGAATGAGGGTGTATTTCTTGAATTGTAAGTGTAGACCAGAAATAGAAGGAGCGTGTGAAGGGTGGGGTGAAATCCGCTGGTGTGCCTAGGAAGAGGATTGATTCATCACAAAAGCTTGATATTTGTGGGTATGGCTCCCAAGTTCGATGCCATGGAGCATTGAGTTCTGATTAATCTCAAGACTCAGAACCTTCGCGGCAGTGATGAACAGCAAGGGCGCCAATGCGCAGCCCTGTCAATGCTGTTTCGCTCCGGAACGGGTTGGGATAGTTCCCCGTTGACGAGAAACTTGGCCGAGGTGTTGTCATGCAAAACCGCCACAAGTTGTTGGAAAGCCTGGCTGAAGCCAAATCCTTCAAGTACGAGCTACAGAAAGGAGCGTTCCACGGTATCATAAGCTTTTCGAAAGTCCAGGAGGAGCACTGCTCGTCGATCCTCACTGTTGTGGTTCTGGGGTCCTGCAGCTGCTTCAGGATCCCAATTACAAGGGATGCTTCCGACACCCGCTTCATTTACCCATCCCCCAACGCCATCATTGAGGATGCCATTTGGCAAACCTGTGCCTCCAATCGGATCTGGGGAACACGATTCGACACTCAACACCTTGCACTCGAAGACCAAGCTGTGGCCCGCCCACCATGAACCAGCATGCCTATTGGCCCACACAGGTCCGGCAGACCCTGACGCCAACCAACTGCTCGCAGCCTCCCCTCGCCAACAAGTATGGTTCGCAGCACCAGGGGAGGCCAACCCAGCAATAATCCTTGGCTGGCCCGCTTTGGTGGCCACGAATAGCTACGCTATATCCAGAGGTCACTCCACAAACAACTGCATCACCTTCCATCCAAACCACTGTCTCTCTCCTTCAGAAACTTCAATGACATGCACACTCGAGCATCATCAGCCAGGCAGCACAAGACACAAGCTGGACACAGCTGTGGGTGCCCGGTGACGGTCTCACCATGTACCAGAAGCAATTCTATTTCTTGTTTGTACAACCAGCCCTGCCAGTTTGGCGCGCGCAAGACCCGCACATTTGTCAACAATGCAAGCTACTTCTCCACGCGGAATTCGACCACTTCGTTTGGGCGTGTCCGGTGGCAAGGCATCGGGAGCCGAGTGTTCCGCGCCTGGTGCGCGGACAAGCGACCATCAGCCCACCACCAAATCCACCTGCTCTTTTCGCGCAGTGCCCGGCAGCTTGATCATCGCATTTGGCGTACAAGTCGCGCTCAAGGCTTGACCCTACGCAACATTCACCGAATCCTGAAAGTGTCCTGGCGGTTGAGCATAACGATGCTTGTGGTAGCCCCTTGGCATCACCGCAATCCTCAAGTGTGGCACTGCCCTGCTGTCTCTAGTCATAGACAACACGAAATGTGTCAGGATCAAACAGCTGAGTATGACTCAGCCGCTGACCCAGATGCCATTCTCGTTTGTTCTTCAAGCTTTGGCTCTTCTCTCTTGTTCTTTCACTCTCTCTTTTGCATGCGTGCGTGTTAGTAAAAACAGTTCAAAAAAGACAGAAAGACTTAGAAGAAAACAGACGAAAGCAAAGAAAACGATTCATGTTGCAGCAGATCTTATCCATAGAAGCTAGACTAGACCAGCTATGACGTTCTACGTGCATTTGCACATTCTAACTCCTCACTATTCAATCTGCCTACTGCTGCCAACATCACATTTGGTAGCAGTTGTTGGTCCGAACCAATGTCAGTTCTGTCACAAGACTTCCACTCCTTCGATTGGTCGAAACTCTGCTCAAGTCGACATCTGATTGGTCAAGATCTGCTCAAGCCTCCTGTGATTGGCCAAAAAGCTTCGCCTTGCGTGGGACGTCGGTGTAAACCCTGCGTTTGGGTGGGATACTCTCCTTAGTCAGTTAGACGGAGGCCAGGATTCCCATTACGATTCATACCAGGTCGCCCCTCGCATTTGAAGTTGGTGGTTCGGACGAAGCCGAACAAGCGATTCAAGGTCCAATATCAAACCAACATCAACCGCATCGTCTTGCGTGCACCCACTGGCCGTTGCGACAACCTTTGGAACAGCATCAGGCCGCATCTCAATTCGGCTAATTACGTTCTCGGACTTTTGGTGAAAGAAGTGGACAAGGCTCCTGATTCGGAACAAAAGGAACGACTACTGTACCAGCTTGCCAGCCTTCAAGACCAAATCGGTAACTGTGATTGCATTATCACGTACCGTGTCAACTGCATCCTAACCGAAGCGGAAAAAAAGGATCAGGAACGACTCGAGAAACAGGAAAACAAAGGGAAAACGGCCAAACCACTTGTGCCTAAAATTAGCAACACATCCCCAAAAAAGGCTACGAAAGTTCATGAAAAGGTGCCATCTGTCGCCAAGAAAGTTCCCGGAAAACTCAAAGAAGTTCAGAAGAACAGTGAGAAAAAACAGCAGAAATATCTGAGTTATCAGAACTTTCTGTGCCATTCGTTGTGTTTTTCAACTTCTGATTCTTGGGAGTGTTGACTGATTCGTGTTGAATCTGAGTCCGTATGGTGTCAATCTGGTTCGAGTCAGCTTCTGTTTAGGCTTGGTGTTTGTCGATCGGTCATAGGTGCAGACTTCCAAGGACGCGCAATCTTGGTAGTCACGGTTGTGCTGCAAGAGTAAAGACAGTGTCTTACAGTGTCAAGTGAAAGGAGTGTGTCGCCATACCCTCCGTGTTGTATTTGTGGAGTGAGCCGCCATACCCTCCAGCAGAAAGAAGCAAGAAGCTTTGAGAAAGACCAAGTGACCCACACCCACCAAGACTTTTGCGTTGCATGGATTCCAGACGACCCAGCATCAGCGTGAACAGCGTCGAACCTTGCAACAAGCGAATCGTGAACGTCGAAATGAACGAGCAAACCGCAGATCAGGCATGGCAACAACTCCGCATCAACTTATGCAAAGCATTGTGGAAATGATGCGGATGCAACAACAGCTTCTCGCAGAAACCACTCGACACCCTTCTCCGGACGGGCGCGTTGAGGGGATCACATGCGAGGGGATCACATGCCCGGCATTCGGAGAGAATGTGGAGTTGTTATTTAAGCAATTCACACGTTAGCCAAGAACATCAATTCGAGAGACGCTCAACAACAAAAGCGTCTCATTTCAGTCATGAGTGCGATGCTGCGTGATGGTGCACCTGAGTGCTGAGAGGTATTCGGCACTTGGTGTCGAGTTTGCCAATTTGCAGAAGCTCCGTGATGCTTTGAACGCTGAGTTCGTTCCAACCGACATGCAGGAGCGACTTCGCGATCAACTAGTGGCCTTGAATCAACGAGAGTGCAAAGACTTGGCTGAGGATGTCACCAAGTTCCGCGAACGGCTGACGCGAGTGACGGATATGAGTGATCTGGAAAGAAAGACGTACTTTGTGCGTGGACTTGTTTCGAAAACTCGTGAAGAGGTCCAGTATCGTCGCTGTGCAAATGCCAGTGAAGCAATCACGGTGGCGTTGCAGTACGAACGTTCGCATTCTAACAACTATCCGGATCGCAACCGTCGTCCCCAGCAAGGGTCAAGACAACCTGCGCGTTTTGGGCCACAGCGTGCAGATCGGTTTCCACTTATTCACAACTTCAACAATCGAGCCCCGGACGATCCCGAGCCAATGGAGATTGACAACGCTAATGTTGTCACGGAGGAGGAATGTCGGCGTCGCAGACTGTGCTTTCCCTGCAAGAGACCAGGTCATCGCATTCGCGAATGCACGCAGCGACAACGTGAGAGACGTCCCGTTCGAGTGAACAATGCCCAAATTGAAGAGGAAGAGACAAAAGAGGACACGGTGATGTTTGATCGTTTTGACATCAATGCTGTAGAAGTGGTGGAAGTATCCGTGCAAGCTCTTGATAAGAGTCACGATCTAATCAGGAAACCCGCCACAATGAACGGAAAGTCGCTGCGAGTCTTGCTCAACAGTGGTGCCAGTTGCAACCTGATCCGTCCTGGTGTTCTCTCCAATCCAGTTGGCAGCAAGTCACCTCATGTCCAGCGCTTCGATGGCTCCCGCACCAAGATCGAACCGGTCATGATGCATCGAGGCACGTTGTGCCTGGAGAGTCATCAGTTCAAGGATTTGGACTCTATGGAATGGCCGTGCGATACTGATTACGATGTGATCCTGGAAAAACCTTGGTTCACAAAGTATCAGCCGGACATCAACTGGCGTACGCATCAAATTACGATTCCGGGCGAGTTTGCGGGTGGTGTATGTGAAGACATCGAGTTGGATGAGTTTCACGCGAAGCTCAAGAATGGGTGCTACCACGAGGTCTATTGGGTCAAGATGTGTCACGAGCCCAATTACGACGGAGTTCCTAAGTACTTGAAGGACCTGATTCGTAAATTCCTAAGTACTTGAAGGACCTGATTCGTAAATTCGAAGAGTCTTTCCAGAAGCTATTCCCGCTGGATTACCGCCGCAGCGTCGCTCAATTCGAGCTTTAGCTTATGTCGGATGCCAAACCCAGCACTCGTGCACCATTTCGACTGTCCAAGACTGAGCAAGATGCTTTGAATCTTTTTGCACAGGATTTGTGGACCAAGGGTTGGATTGAGGTATCGGATTCACCGTGGATATCCAATATCTTAGCGTGCCAAAGAAGGATCCCACGACGGGACGTATTTCCAAGCGAAGCGAATGGATTAGTATAGGAAACAGTCAAGCGCCCATTCGTTGGGTTATTGACTACCGTTGCGTCAACAGTCAAACCAAAGTCTCCAAGATTCCCTTGCCATTGATCGAGGAACTCTTTGACAAGGTGGGAGGTTGTCGAGTATTCTCGGTTCTGGACTTGGCTCAAGGATATCACCAGATGTTGGTTGTTCCATCCAGTCGTCAGTATAGAGCTTTCAGGACGCACAAGGATACCTACCAGTGGTGTGTTGCACCTATGGGTGTAGCCGGAATGCCCGGTATTTGGTCACGCCTCATGCGAGTGCTGTTTGATCGCTTTGTCTCTGTCGTGGTGTACTTGGACGACACTTGTGTGTTTTCCCGATCGGAAGAGGACCATGTTGTTCTCTTGTCGCAAGTGTTTGGAGTACTGCTCCAAGTGAAACTTTATGCTCGACTGGCTAAATGTCATTTTGGTCAAACTAGTGCGGACTTTCTCGGTCATACTGTCTCAGCCGATGGCGTGTCTGTGAACCAATCCAAGCAATCGAGCAATGGCCGTGTCCTCAGTTACAAAAGGATCTCTTGCGTTTTCTTGGTTTATCGGGCTACTATTCCCGCTTCATTTGTGACTTTGCACATCTTCCATTACCGCTCAGTCAGCTTACCAAGAAGAAAGTCGCGTGGCATTGGGGTGACGCTCAAGACCAAGCTTTTGTCAAGCTGAAGGTCGCTTTGCAGCAGGCTCCCGTCTTGCGCGCACCGGACTTTGCTCAACCGTTTGTTCTCACTACCGATGCTTCGGACACTCTTATGGGTGGCGTGTTGTCCCAAATAGTCAACGCCGCTGACCATCCCATCGCCTTCTATTCCAAGGAGTTTGGCCCGCATGAAGTCAATTGGCCCCTGCATGAGAAGGAGCTCTGTGCAATCAAGACTGCGATGGAGAAGTGGCGTCATTATTCGCATGGACGAAAGATTGATGTCTACACAGACAATTCGCGTGCCGTTGGTTCCTGCACCATCCCAAGGTTTCGCCCAAGTTGGCTCGCTACTTGGACTTTTTCAGTCAGTTCGAGTTTGTGCTTCACATGTGATGGGTAGCACCAATGCTGTCGCTGATGCATTGTCACGTCCTCCGGAGATCAACGCGTTTGATGATCATGGATGTGATACCAAGTGTGCCTTCGTTGATCATTCTTCTCGTCGGCCTCATGCTCGCAACTGGGAAGTCCACCTGTTGAATCAGTACGAGCCGCATCTTTTACTCGACGATCGCAATCTGCGGGGGAGGATTTCTTCTCATAGCCAGCCTCGTGATTCGGCCAAGGCGGTCTTTGTGGCTCAACAAGTTCAACAACATCAGGTTGCTCACGTCGAGTTCACCATCTCTTCAGTTCAGCTTGCATCCGACATCAAGGGTGTATTCCAAGCAGGCTATTCTAAGGACAAAGAGTTCGCGCGCGTTTGGAAAAGGAAAGAGGAACATGATCAATACCGGATTCATGACGGACTGATTTTTCTGAAGACAACACACTCCGTGTGTTTCCAAACGATTCTGGACTTCGTACTAATCTGCTTCAGGAGTTCCACGATTCAGCTGTCACGGCTCATCCTGGAATCCGAAGAACACAACTGCGCATCGCGCAATGGTACTATTGGCCCGCGCTTGAGACCGACGTGAAGGATTATGTGAAGAGTTGTGAGACGTGCATGCGATGGAAGTCTAACAGCATGCGCAAGAATGGAAAGCTTATGCCAATTCCAATCCTGACTGAGTGTTGGGAGGTTGTATCGATGGACTTCATCACGGATTTGATGCGATCATGGTTGTTGTGGATAAGTTAACCAAATGTCCAAAGTACACTGCGGTCCACACTACAGACGAAGCAGATGACATTGCAAAGCCTTCTTTGACTCGGTTGTGCGCCATCACGGATTGCCCAAGTCCATCATCAGTGATCGGGACCCCAAGTTCACCTCCAAGTTCTGGGATGCTCTGATGAAGCTGATGGGTGTTCAGTTGCGGATGACAACAGCGCATCGTGCCCAAGCAGATGGGTAGACGGAACGGCAGAATCTTGTACTGGAGATGCTCTACGCTGTATGGCATCATACCACGGTGATGATTGGAGCAGTCATTTGGGGACTATCGAGTTTGCTCATGCAACAGTTTTCAATGCATCCACGGGACTTACACCATTTCAATTGGATACAGGGCGAATCGCAAGACACGTCCTGAATGAGGATTCTCCTGCGTCAGCAGCTTTGGGCAAATGTGCAAAGGTTGAATCGCCAAGAAGTTTGCCGATGATCGTCAAAAGTTGATTGACCTTGCTCGCAAGCAACTTCAAGATGCTCAGGCTCGCCAAAAAGCTTACTATGATCGGAAGGGAAGCAATGTGACGTTCAAGGCAGGCGACTTGGTCATGCTCGATACTAAGAACTTGGCGCTAGCTCGCACGTCAGATTCTTCCAAGTCCGAATTCGCACCAAAGAAGATTGTTTTGTATGAGATTGAAGCCATGATCAACGACAATGCAGCTAGACTCCGATTGCCTAAGAGCATGAGTCGATTGCATCCAGTATTCAACATTGATCTGCTTTCTCACTACGTGATGAATCCATCCAAGTTTCAGAGTCGGCCAATTTCAAAGGCCACGAGGATTGTACTTGCCGACGACGGGAGTGAGCTCCATATGGTCGACGAATTGCTCAAACGCCGTCAATTCAACCGCAAGAAATAATAGCTCGTTCAGTGGCATGGCGTACCAGACCACGAGAGCACGTGGGAGCTCGACAAGCGCATCAGGCACAATTCGCATTGGCATCACCGCAATCCTCAAGTGTGGCACTGCCCTGCTGTCTCTAGTCATAGACAACACGAAATGTGTCAGGATCAAGCAGCTGAGTATGACTCAGTCGCTGACCCAGATGCCATTCTCGTTTGTTCTTCAAGCTTTGGCTCTTCTCTCTTGTTCTTTCACTCTCTCTTTTGCATGCGTGCGTATTAGTAAAAACAGTTCAAAAAAGACAGAAAGACTTAGAAGAAAACAGACGAAAGCAAAGAAAACGATTCATGTTGCAGCAGATCTTATCCATAGAAGCTAGACTAGACCAGCTATGACGTTCTACGTGCATTTGCACATTCTAACTCCTCACTATTCAATCTGCCTACTGCTGCCAACATCACAAAATGATCTTTAGTCAACTCATCACCAAGTATGCCGTCATGGATCACACCTCCGAGCATACACCGTTGCGCGCTCTCCCCACGCGCTTGCAACTACTAGTGCAGAGAGTGTCTTCTTCTTCTTCTCTGGAAAGTGTAAATGGAGCAATTGGTACCATCCATTGAGTTCCAGTTCAGTGTGCACGAAACCACTTGCATGGCATGCCATCAGTGTATCCACCAACAGCGCAGAGTTGAAGCAAATGAAACAATTCCACACTCATAGTTGCCGATTTGATAGCGTTTCCTACTCGCTCAGTTGAAGTGAGCTTTGCAACAACAACAAAAACAAGGCAACTCAAAAGCCCCATGATCCTCAAGCACTGATTCATACGTTGGTTCCTGCACCAGTGCGGACTTCCATGTAGGTGTGACTAACTTCTTGCACATCTTTAGCTGGTTGGTTGCCAGCGTTTCGCGCGCGCATGACCAAGAAGCCAATTACTACCGCCGCGACCGCCAACAAACACGCAAACACGATAAAAAGCGTCTTGTAGTTGGTGCCGCTGCTCGAGCTGCCAGAGCTCACTTTGTCGAGATCAGCCGCCAGGTTGCCCGAGTAGACATCGCTGGTGCCAAAGAGCTTCTCGGCCACTTGCGGGTCCACCTGAAAGCTTGGTGCCGGAATTTTGCTCATGCAGGAGGTCTCGAGAGCCGACAACTGACCACCGCTGACCACGTACGACACCAGCACCTGCATACCACACGGGATATCTTGGTCCGCTTGCGGAAGGAATGCCGTACCATGAGACAGATATTCGAACAACAAGAGCTGTTTCTGGCTGTCCTTGGCGATGATCGTGTCGTAGAGATACTGGGCATATCGATAATGGGTCTGCGGGTCCAGTTTGCCATTCATAATCAGTACACTGGCGTCATCCGGCACTTTTGCCGTGCTATTCCAGTAATCATCGCGCTTGTAAGCAATGGGAAAGGTCCCCGATGGGATCGCGCCTAGATCCAAACCCAATTCTCGGCAGGCGGGAGACTTGGTATCCAAGCGATACAAACAGTTGGCTGGCAGATTTGCGAACATGGCACCGTTGGTGATCAGTTGGTCAGTGAAGCGCTTCTGCATATCTTCTAAAGACGGCGGCGGCATTTCCCAGAGCTCGGAAAACGTGATCAATTGGTACAACAGATTGGACTGGTAGGGAGCGCTTTCGTCTGTGCCCTGTTCTTCCAATATCTCCGAGGTTGTGTTGAAAAAGTAGCCGAGAACCTTTTTGTCTTCATCTTTGCAACGGTCCATGCGGTAGATCAGCGCCGGAATCAGCGTTCGCAAATCCGAATCTTGAAGAAGGGTGCCAAACAGTCTTCGGAGCGCAAACGACACACGCACAGGACCTTTCGGTGCTCCAGCCGGAACAGAGTCATCATCAGTGGGTTCCACGGGCAGACCAGTGCACGCTGCACCATTAACACTCGAATCCAACCGCTCGTAGAGGTCTTTAAGTGTCTGAGCAGGTCCCTTGGAGCCAAATTTGCTATTACAAAACTGGTCGTTCTTGCATAGGTCGAGAAACCGATCGCCAATCGCGCCAAAATCAATGTCCCACGTCGAAAAGTACTCAAAACGATCGGCTGGTGCTGCACCGGAAGAAGTAGCTACACCATCGAGGATGTACCCAACGATTCCAGATACCTTGAGGTGCATGAGTCGTTCGACAAGAGCCGTACCATAGCTCACACCATACACAAACGTCCCACCGCTTGACTGGAGACCACTGATGAGCATTCCGAGGTCGACGGCAGCACTGGTGATGGAAAAAGCAGAGAGATCCTCACCATACTGGGTGACCAGATCGGCAGAGCAGGCTGGGAACTCTTCGGGCATGATGGATTGGCCTCCGGGACTTCCCGAAGTGGTGGCCTGGGCGGCGGTGCAGTCGAGTTTGTTGCTTCGTCCGGTGCCGCGATGGTCCACGGTGTACACGTTGACAGCGCCATTGGTGGCCTGGAACATGTTTTGCATGCCGAACTCCATGGCTTCGGAGCTGGCGCCGGGGCCGCCCTGGATGAACCAGACGTCGGGTGCTTGCTTCGGGTTTTGTGCGAGGATGCGTTTGACAAAGAGCTGAATGGTTTGCTTGGACTTGCAAACGCCATCGTGGCACAACGGTGTTTCAATCAGCGCGCACTCGGCCACGGGCAGCAGTTTCTTTTGCTTTTCCTTGCTGTCGTCGCTGGCGTTGCTGGCTGCATGTAGTTCGCTCTCAAACGTGATGGCTGAACAATCGTACCAGCCATTGACAGCACTGCTCGCTGCCGCTGAGGAAGCCCGTGCGACGACTGTTATTGAGAGGAGCAGAAGAAAGAGCCGATAAGCCATCATCATGCAGCAAGCTTCAAAGTTGCTGAAAAAAATGGACCCAAAGCACTCAGCAGATGGCAAATGGCACCAGCAGGTACAAAAATGCTGAACTCTGCCACTCGCGTGTTACGGCACCAATGGGGAAGTGACTAGCCGTGAGTAACGGCGTGGGTGGTGCCGCCTTCACCTTCACTCTAGCCACTCATGGGCAGCAATCTGAATCTGGCAGGAAGGTTGCAGCAAGCGAAGCTGATGGGGCGGCGAGAGACAGTTCGTCAGTCAGTTGGTTCAGTTCATGCCAACTTGGAAAAAAAGGGCACGGTGAGTGATGGTCCTTGGGTTTCCCTTTCCTTTCGACATGGATGGGGGATCTTTTTTTGTAGTGTTGGGGGGAGTGGGGGGGGGGGGGGGGGGGGGGGGGGGGGGGGGGGGGGGGGGCGGGAGCGGGGAGCGGGAGGAAATTGCTTGAAACATGACAATGTCCTCTGCAGCGGCGCACTCAGTGTGTGTTTCTGATCATCCTCTAGGTAGGCTTTGTGGAGAGATGCAGCTACAGCAGAGGAAGACACTGATACCATGCGTTGGTATGCTTCTGTGGGGTTGTAGCATTCCTGACAGTGCTCCATCTCATCCCATGAAAGAGCCCAGGGAGTAGAGTATTACCCATGCATGGAATTCCGAATCCATGTGGACGCATCCGACGCCAAGATCGTGTGCCAAGCGCTACTTAAAAGTGTTTTGTAGGCATGGCAACAGTGGCGCGCGAGTTTGCAGTTCTTGCTGACGCCGGACACCTCCATCTGCATCGGGTGTACCCCCACAGCACCGCCACTGATTCCTTCAGTTCATGCATATCGAGCTGGTCAACGCCAAGTTGCATCTCTTTTCCGCTTATGAAGCAGTTTTCTCTTCTTCGCCAAAGACTTCACCCCATGACGGATTCATCCACGTCATCCACGGAGTCCCTGGAGCCGGCTCGCAAGACAACTGTGCTGCGAGCGGGGTCGCCATGCTTATCCCGGAACTTTAGTCGAATGTGTGCTCGTTTGAGTATGGTGTGAGCTATGGTACTACTGGCTTGGAGCACCTTCATGCATCTCAATGTGAAGGGGAATTGCACGATACATCTTGATGGTCTGGCGCCTTCTTCCAGTGCCGCACCTGCTGAAAAAACTCACGAGCTTTTCCATTGAGAATGTCAACAATGGGGCAATCTGTTGCGTGAGGTGGGCAAGCACGATACGTTCTGGAAAAGGCTACTGCGCGGGTCTGACAGGACAGCATGCCAGCTGTAGCAATCGCCATTTTTCCACTTGGTGCCAGAATTGTACTCGGAGTCCGTGCCAAATGGTACAAGACCCATTACGAATGCTCGTGACAGAGCACTGGAACGTGAGTGCCAAGGTCCCTGAAGGTGCCAGGTGTGTGGATCATGAATGGCAAACAGGATCCGCCGACCCATTCTCGATATGCTGAGTATCTATAAGAGGCCATCGACACCAGACCAGAGTAGAAGAAGTAGTTGTTGTTCGAGTACGAGCAGGGAAAGCAATCAGCGGCATTGGTGAGCACGACCAATCAAGACCGGCAGTGGTAAGTGTCACCGCGAACTGCGAACTCCTCCCCCATTCCCAAAACGCCCTGTAGCTTCGGCATCACATTGCTGCTGACCCATGTAGTTGTTGGGTGAACATTAGCGCAGCCCATGCGCAACAGTTGGTCCTCAAGAGTGAGTGTGAGCTGAGTCTCCAACGAAGTGCCAATGGATGTCCTGATCTCTACAAAGGTTGAAAGACACTGTTGTGGCTACTGAGAGGGAGCTTCTACTCTTCTTCCTGGCTCCAAGACAACCAAAATCAAGTGATGACAACCCGCTCGGATAAAATGTCCCATTGGAATCACTGCGAATCAGTTGTGATAGCACCATCTTGTGATTAGTTCCAGCGAGATCTGTCCAGCGAGATCTGTCCATGGAGATCTGTCGATCTGGTGGTCTTATGCTGCCTCTTGGCTGTGAAAGGATGCTCTTCAAGCAACAGATGCGATTGTCCCATAGCCAAAGCGATGTCACAGAACATTGAAATGGATAAACCGGCTGATGCTGTCCAACGTCTGACTGGTAATGAAGAGGCAAAGGCGTGGGTCTACTAGCACCATCGGCTCAGATGGTTTTGGTCAGTCGGGTCTTGAGGTGGGATGCTGCTTGTGTGTGTGTGTGTGTGAGTGTGCTGGATGGGCCAAGTCACGCATGCAGCTCTTTGCTTTAGTCACCAAGTTGCTTCCTCCAGCTCAACGCGTTCACCATTTCTCAAGCGACGTTTGTTCTCTGCAGACGAAAAACCCACAAGTTGCACTGAAGCGATGCTTTCCGATGGCGTGATGTCCATTCTTTTCGTCGCCTGTTTAGCAGTGACGACAGCGGTGCAAGCGGATCTCGTGATTGATGGATGGTTCAACTGCTCGGCCAACACATTCGACCCCATGGCAATGAATGGCGGTGGGGACTCAGTTTCGTCCACTACTCGTGGTGGTGGTCTTGACGTTCCAATGGCTGCCCAGTGTGCTCTGATCCAGGCGCCGCTGTGCCACAAAGATGTCTGCTCCAGCAACAAAACCATTGAACTCTTTGTCAAACGAGTGCTCTCTTCAACGGCTTCGCCAAAGTCTGTGCCGGATGTCTGGTTCATCCAGGGAGGTCCCGGTGCTAGTTCGGAGGCGATGGAAGAAGGAATGCAAGTCATGCTCTCTGCTCGAAGTGGAAACGTCAACGTGTACACGGTGGACCATCGAGGCACCGGTCGAAGCAACAAATTCGATTGTGTAGCGGCGCAAGCGACGACTTCGGGAAGTCCTGGCGGTGAAAGCATCACTCCACAAGAGTTCGCAGCTTGCTCTGCTGACCTAACTTATCACTATGGAAACGATCTGTCTGCTTTTTCCATCACAAGTGCTGCGAGTGACATTGCCATGCTCATCAAGGCACTCAAGTCGGAAGTTGATTCGTATGTGTACGGCGTGAGCTATGGCACTGCTGTGGTGGAACGTCTTATTCATCTCAATGTCACCGGAATTGCGGGGTACATTCTCGACGGTGTGGCAACTACTTCTGGTGCAGCACCTGCTGAGCGCTTTGAGTACTTTTCAACTTGGGATGTGGACTACGGTTTGATTGGCGATCGGTTTCTCGACTTGTGCCAGAATGATTCGTTCTGTGGCAGCAAATTCGGCTCCAAGGGCCCTGCTCAAACTCTGAAAGAGCTTTATGCACGCCTGGACTCGAGTGAGGAAGGCGCTTATTGCGCGGGGTTGCCACCACGAAACACTTCTATGAGTGAACCGGTGTCTTCTTTGGTGCGTAAAACGTTAGCGCAGTTGTTGCAAGGGCCATTTCGGCAGTTGATTCCTGCGCTCGTGTATCGGATGGATCGCTGTTCCCCACACGACATAGAGGTGGTGCAGAAAGCAATGAATGTGACTGCACAGCTCAATGAAGCGACATCCGGTGGTGCTGGTGCTTCGTATCAGTCCCCTCTGTTGTACCAGTTGATCGTTTTCTCCGAGATGTGGGAACTGCCACCACCGCGCAAAAGCGAGATGCAGAAGCGATTCACCGATCAACTGATCACCAGTGCGAATGCGTCAAACGACGTTTCGTCCAACTGTCTCTACCGGATGGACAAGGAATCACCCTCGTGCCAAGAATTGACCTTGGACTGGGAGTCCTTGCCAAATGGTACGAGACCCATCGCGTATGCTCGTGACAAGTACTGGAACGTGAGTGCCAAGGTTCCCGAAGGTGCCAGTGTGTTGATCATGAATGGCAAACTGGATCCGCAGACACATTATCGATATGCTGAGTATCTATACGAGGCCATCGACGCCAGACCAGAGCAGAAGAGGTTGTTGTTGTTCGAGTACCTTGGGCATGGAGTTGCGTTTCTGGGGGACGAGCTGAATGAGACACCATGTGGCGTGACGATCATGGCTTCGTATGTGGAAAACGGAGGCAAGTTGGCGTCCACGGATACTGAGTGTATGCAGCGCCAGGCTCCACTCACCTTCCGTGTCAATTCGAGTCTCTCGATGATGCTAGGCACCGATGACGCGTTTGAAGGCAAGTTGATGTCGGATTCCGCGCGTGGGGGCCACAGTACGAAATTCAAAACCTACAGGACACTCTTTATCGTGTTTACGGTGCTCTTTGGGATCTGCCTCGTCATCATTGGCATGCTGGTGTGTAGTTTAAGAACAAGACGTCGACAAGAAGAGACGACCAACTACGCGCAAGCCACTGATGTGTAAGAGAGCTTGAAGAAAGCGCTCATCTTGGTTCAATACAGAGATCGTGCCGCCGGAGGCAAATGCACGTCGTAGTACTGTCAGCTCTCCAGTTCTCTATGGGTTTGGATAATGTTGTTGATGATTGAGGTCGCACACTAGAACGAGATGGTGGGCAGTTTTCGTTCGCTCCCGACTCATCGGGTGGATCAATTCAATACTGAAAAGACTTCTATACCGAGTCTTTTCATTGCGCCGACTGGCGGTCTTGCACCAGCGAGATCCAAGGGTTCAAGCAGGGAAGCTTGGTGTTCTGATGGTCATTTCGTTGGAATAGGACAGGATGCTCCTCGTGCAACTCGACTGCGAGGAATCGTAGATTCTTGCCTGCACAAATGAAACAGCGGGTTTCTGCTGGTGCCTTGGACAACTCACCAGCGCTTGTGGTGATGGATGCTGTGTACGTTTGTTGTTTGATGACTTTTCCAGACCTACAACTGCTCAGAGTTCAACTGTTGTTGGAAGAGTTTAAATCATCTCTGAAGCTCCCCGCTCGTCGCCAACTTAGCCAATGTTTCTGCTTCAAGAAGAAGAAGAAGACACCCAACAAGTGTCGCATGGCCAAATGAACTGACATGGACAACCAGTTGCTGCTGTCCAACATGCGACTGGGTGTCGTAGAGGGGTCGACTCGTCTACGACTCTCCGTCTGACGACGAATTCGACCCACCATCAATACGTTCGCCACAGCAACTGCGCAACCTTGGATCATCATTTTGTTCTCAGTCTCCGAGTCTCTTCCTCGCACGACTCCTGCGGAGCATTCGTAGTACTCCCAATGGCGTGTCCATTCTTTTCGTCGCCTGTTTTTAGAAGTGACGACGGCGGTCCAAGCGGAACTCGAGATTGATGGATGGCTCAACTGCTCCGCCAACCCATTCGACCCAATAGCGACGATACGGCGAGTCGTTTGCGAAAGAGTCGACAGTGCGAAGAGGCGACTCTGTACGCCAAGGCCACCGAATCTTCCAATTGATGGTGATGCACGCCATTGTACATCGTTGATCTGTTGGTGAGAACAAGGACAAGTGCTTGAGAGCCCAAGCAGCACATCAAACAGTCCATCAGAGCCATCTGTGGCACGCATGGAAGAGCACATCGATAGCTACCAGAAACGGAAACGCCAATGTGTGTGAACCATCAAGGCCCTGGAGGACTGCAGATATGATTGTATGGAGGGTGGTGTGTGTGTGACAGCAAATCAAATCCCCCTCTGGACCACGAGCGGCACTGTCTGATTGCGTCGGGATGGGCACGCATTCACCCACCGCACCATCGATCTTTGGATTTGATTGGTTTAGTGGGGAACCAACGACTGATAGGTTCATTTTCCGACGATCACGCAACCAACATGGCTCGAAACTAGATTGAATATGATCGGCGCTTGGTGCTTCATGCATTCAGTCTCCACGGACACCAATTTGCTTCCATTCTTCATAAACGATGTGATGATCAACACACCTCCCACGAGGTCTCATTCAGCTTGTCGCCCTGAAACACCACTCCATGCCCCAACACCAACACCAACACCGACACCACCTTCTTCTGCTCTGTGAACTGATGTTCCCATCGTACTTGGCAGGTTGCCAAGCCGATGGCTCCTAGTTGACTCGATAGACACAGTTGTACGACCCATCACAACACGACTTTGCGTTGGCGATCAGTCGATCGATGAATCGTTTCAGTATCTCACTCTGGCGCGGTGTCCGAAGCTCCTGGTTATGGGGCATCAACCGCCAAACGGAAGGAACACTGGCAACGAACAAGAGCAACTTGAGTGTCATGCGTTTGCAGCACTAGACAGCGACTATGAAAGTTGACGTCGAATTCGTCATAGAAAGTCGCGCGCATCGTTTGGTGAGGTCTGCCATCTTGAGCTTTGAGCCACTCGGCCACGATGAAAGTAGGAATCAAAACTCTATTGCACTAGGAAACACGACTACACCATCTCACTCCAGACTACGCGTTGGAAGATCGCTTGCGACTCACTTGCTGTCTTACACATCGGTGACTTGAGTGTACTTGGCAGACTCGTCACGCTGCCGAGCCTTGCGTAGAGTGCACAGCAAGATCGCGACGACCGCTATCGAAATCGTAAAGAGCACTGCGAACACGACCAGCAGTGTCCGGTAGAGTTTGAATTTGCTATGACGCGTCAGGTGCTTGCCACGACGAGCATCATCAGTCAGCTTGCCTTCATACGCGTCGGTCGTACCCATCGCCATGGATTGACTCGCATTGAGATTGAACCGAATCGGCGCTTGGTGGTTCATGCAGTCGGTGTCGATGGCGGACAAGTTGCCGGCGTGTGTCACGTACGAGGCCATGATCCTCATGCCGCACGGCGTTTCATTGAAGTCATCACCAAGAAAAACAACGCCGTGCGCAAGATACTCAAACAAGAGCAGCTTCTTCTGTTCGGGGTTGGCGTCGATCGCCTCATATAGATACTCCGCATATCGATAGTTCGTCTGCGGGTCCATTTTGCCATTCAAGATCAGCACACTGGCGTCGTGGGGGATCCTGGCACTGACATTCCAGTATTTGTCGCGCGGATACGCGATGGGTTTCGTATCATTTGGCAGAGACTGCCAATTGATTTTCGCTTCTTGGCAAGCCCGGGACACTCTGTCCATCCGAAACAGACAGTTCCACACGACATCTTTCGTCGCCTCCCGGTTGCTGATGAGTTGATTGGTGAAGCGTTTCATCATTTCGCTTTGGCTAGGTGGTGGCAGTTCCCACATCTCGGAGAAAGTGATCAACCGATACAACAGCATGGATGAATGGGAACCCTTGGTGTCGCTTTTTTGAATGGAGAGGTGCTTGGACGTCGCATTGAGGAAATACTCGATCACTTCTTGGTCGTGGGGCGCGCATCGAGCCAGTCGATACACCAACACAGGAATATACGCACGAAACGACCCCATAAGAAGCGCGCCAAGCGTTTTGCGTAAAGAATGAGAGAGTGGGCTTTTGGTGCGATTGCCAACCATCTGGAAACATGCATTCGTTGTCTCGTTCGAGTCCATGCGCGCATACAGCTCGTGGAGCGTCTGTGCGGGTCCCTTGGAGCCGAATTTGCCACTGCAGAACGTGTCATTCTTGCACACTTCCAAGAACCAATCACCGATCTGCCCAAAGTCGAGGTCCCAAGAAGAAAAATACTCAAACTTGTCTGCTGGTGCAGAACCGGAAGACGTCGCAACGCCGTCCAGGACGTACCCTGCAACACCCGTCACGTTGAAATGCATGAGTCGTTCTACGACCGCCGTGCCATAGCTTAGACCGTATACAAACACCCCACCATCCGATTTGAGTTCGTTCACCAGCATTGCGAGGTCCTTTGCAGCACTTGTGATCGAGAAAGCAGACAGATCGTTGCCAAATTGAGCGGTCAGATCGGCAGAGCACGCGGCAAACCCTTGTGGAGCTTTAGCTCTTCTTTTTCTTCCAGGCCTTGGCGAAGTCGTCGCTTTTGCTGTCACGCAATCGAGTCGATTGCTGCGTCCTGTGCCTCGATGGTCCACTGAATACACATTGATGCTTCCGTTTGTGACGGTCATTAGATCTTGCATTCCAGATTCCATGCGATCCGAGCTTTCGCCGGGTCCACCTTGGATGAACCAGACATCGGGAGAAGTCCTCGGCGAAGAAGAGAGGATTCGCTTGACGAAAAGGTTGATGGTTTTGTTGCTGGTGCAGACATCGTTGTGGCAGAGCGGCACTTGAATCAACGCACATTGCGGAATCCGGGGTAAATCGGAAGAACCGCTTGTTGGTTCGCGCGCAGAACAGTTGAACCATCCATCGATGACAAAGTGCGCTTGCACCATTGCAACCAGCATCCACGCCATCAACAGACCAGAGACCGCTCCATTGAAGCGCATTCTGTTTTTGCAGTGGGCGAAGGGCAAACTGGATGAGTCCATTTACCAAAAACTGGAGAACGGCAAGGATTCATCTGGTTGAGCGACTACTGTCCACAACAGAGAGGGCGTCGAGTCCAACACTGATGTCTTCTTAATGAACCTAGAAGGTTCATCACGTGCTAGGGGATCGATACCCCCCCCCCCCCCCTCTCAATGGGCATCGCCAGATGGGTTGTTAATTGTGCGCCAATCGCCACGTGCTCTTGGCGTGGAGGATATATCGTTTTGGCTGTTGCTTCTCCGGTGGTGGTCTCTTTCAACAGAGCAGCACGAGAGGAAGAGGATCATCCAGAAGCACAAGGTCCGGCATCTCCGTCAACCGCCAATCTGAGCACCTCCCTAGTTGAAAACGTGCTTGACACTTGACGGTTCCTGTACAAAGCAGCTCGCTTCAGCAGGTTGCCCCTCTCAACTTCACCTAAAGCGGCCCGTAGCGCAGAGCCAACCAAGTGCTGCGCACACTGTCGGAGACAAAGGAGCCTGCGGCTCCTTGTGGCAATTGTGGATGGTATTGCACACATTACTCACCATACGACACCAGACCATGAGCAGTGCTTCAAAATGGCCGTGCCAGCTGCCATGTGACAACTCTGGACAGCGAATTGGGCTTTTGCCAAGCTAGATCGATCATTCATCCTATCAACAAACTCTTGTTGTTCCGCTTTGAAGCCAGTCAGCTTCAACGTGATATCCTGGTCAGTTGCACGAACGCCAACTCGGTGTATCGGAAGCTTGTCACTTGAAGGAGGAAGACGAGAACTGTAGAAGGCAAATCGAAGAGAGAGTCGAGGTGAGTTGTCCATGCAAACACGCAAAAGCTGCGTGGCATATTCGTAGTTTAGTGTAGCATGCAATATGAGTTTTCTTTGCTTCAGAATCTTCTCTTGGCGTGGACTAAGAACCTTTTCGCAGATGTCTTCCTTTGTTTCCGCTTCCTCATCTTGTTCTCTTTGGGTGAGAGATGCGTCTCGGTCAGGCACATTGCGACATCCTCTCCACACGGTAGCTGCTTCGAAACGATGATCCGGATATGCCACCAAGAACACCTGGTGACACAAACTGCGTGTCGCGAGTCTCAATCTACCGGCGACCACCTGACGCCTGGATGACAATGGCAAACTGTTCATGTTTCTCCATCTCTTTACTTCTTGCTTAAACCTTCTATGCTGCCGTCACTACACACTTCCAGTCTTCGGATCTTCCTGCATACATGTTTCAACTGCACGCGATCTTTCTCGACAATTTTCTCAGACGTTCGTTCTCCTCCAGTCATCGCCTGTTGTCTGGCTTTGGTTCCTTCTGACTTCTTGGTGCAGTCTGGTTTTTTTGTACCCACAAAAACAAATCAAACGACGACAGGGGATGCTTGGAGCGGGTCATCAGAACAAAATGCTGTGGCGTCAGTAAGTTGAGCTTCCCATTGAGTAATGGATCTTTAGCAACGTTGATATCCGGGTTCCAAATGGTAGTGTGTTGCTCTCTGTTTGAAGCAAATCCCCAAATCCTTCTGGGACATCAAAAGGGTCGAATCACGATCCTCGACAAAAAGTGGAATGTCTTAAATCTCTTGAACCCTGCTCTCAGCACAAACTGTCAGTGCCATGAGCTGCGCAATTGTCAGGACGAAGGTGCAACCGTTTGCGAAGGCGTGTCGTTTGGTGTTGTGTCTGCAGGTCTGTCGGCGGATGGTTACAAAAGAACCTCTATTGGAATGTGACTTCTTTTGCGCAGCGGATGTAGTGCTTTTGTGTACGATCGGAGAGCCGACGGCTGGATGTTAGGAAACAAAACGGTGCGATCTTTCTCCTCAAGACTTCCTTATTTCCGTTACTTCGCTGTTTCTGGACTGAAAGCCAAAGCTTTCTCTCGTACTTCACACGACAAAGGTTCTCGCTCAGTACGACGTGGCGTACAGGTATCAACTGGTATGATACTTCCAACTCCTCAACACGAAGCATCAGATCGACTTGCTTTTGCCTTGTCTTGTTTATTGGGACATGCTCTTCCTGGTCCTACTCCTTCTCTTTTTGCACATGCAACATGCACTTGTTTCCTACCATGTGCTAACTGCGGGCTAGAGACCAGGGATAGCCTGGCTCGCGGCCAGTGATCTTCTTTCCTCGCGTCTTTTTGCGCAGTCTTGGTCTGCGTGGTCGCAGGTGGTTTTCGCATCGTGAGCCTGACTTGGCCTGGGCTTATGCGCCGACGCTTGGGACGGTTTTGGACGTCGACGGTGTCGACATCATCAGCGTCGCGGGCGGTTGGAACTGGAACAAGGCAACGCTTTTAAGGTAGCGTTCCTTATCAAGGATATCAATCCCATGGTTTCGAATGGGAGAACACTACTCCGTGTTGAAGAGAGCACTTCAGGTTGGGAAATTCAATGCTGATCAATTATTTCATGGACTTGTTGCAAGTTTTGATGGTTCCCAAGTTGCTTAATCTTCTGTTTCTCCCAGCCAATGAAATTGGTTTTGTTGTAGTCCTTTGTGTTTTCGATAGACGATGATTGCCTTGACAAGCTGTCCAATTGATCCATCCTTTTGTAGCACATTTTGAATTTGTTGGGCTCGATTGTCCTTGTAAGGCTCCAGCAACGAAGTATGAAACACTGGGTGAAGTTGAGTATTCTGGGGGATCGAGATTCTGTAAGAGGTTTTGAAGACTTTCGGGAAGATCTTGTGAGGGCCAATAAACCTTGCGCAATCCGTGAGTCTCCAAAGACAATGATATCTTTGATTCCCAAGTCCAATGCTGTCTTGAGCAACAACAACATTCCGTTGTACTCAGCTTCATTCACCGTCAAGCCAAGCTTGTATCCAGCCACAGATTTCTTCACAGTCCACTGCGGAAGCTCCAAAATGATAGCGGAGAATGCTCCAGCGATTGGATCTTTGGTCCGAACAGCACCATCAAAGCATCCAACGTAGGCCTTCTGATCAATTGTGGAATAATACGGTTGGAAATGATTTCACCAGTGGCCTTGTGTGGTTTGAACGATTCAAGTGCGGCGTCAAACTTATCGTACGGAGTGAGCGAAGTGGCCAGATGTAATGGGACTTGAGTCCCAACACAGGCTTACACTGTGTGTTGCTTGAGGAAGCGTATGCAACAAGAGCTTGCGCTCTTCTGATCGAAAGATCAGT